>AYEL01062446.1:0-58268 GCA_000484575.1 Olivierus martensii
GTTCAGTACAATTTCCTTAGCTTGACTATGCAGAATCTTTCCTTTAACACTCTTCTTAATGTTTGAACATGACGCCATCTTACTATACAATAATCTCGTCGAATAATCTCGATGATAGAACATCAGCATTTTTTAATCCAAATATTGTCTATCAACCAATAAAATGCAAAATATATTTAAAATTTAAAAAAATGATAACAAAATATGCTCTTGAAGTAAAAATTAAACGTATTATAAAGGAAATCATTCCAAGAGTTACTTCTTAAAGTGTAACAACACAGACAAAGCACACCTTAGGTTAGCTCTCAACTCAATCTGGGACAGACTATACATTATAAAATTCTGGTGCTGGAATCGGTCCGATGTAGTTTTCGTTCTCCTTGGTGTTAAACAGGTGTGGGAAAAATCCTTTTGTAGTTTCCGAAAAGCCGAAGGCTTTAGGCAAATCGGCGAGATTCATTGGCATAAAAAAAAATCCTTTGTAGTTTCCGAAAAGCCGAAGGCTTTAGGCAAATCGGCGAGATTCATTGGCATAAAAGAGTAAGAATCTAGCAGCCTAATCCCCTTATACTCTGCACATAAAAATTTGGTTCCTGTTGCAATGACGTTTGGCACTTTGTTGTTCCCCAATAAATATCTGACAATAAACTGTGTGTCATAGCCTTTGCCATAATGAGATAAACAGACACCCTTATTATTTCTTTCTGTATAAAGATATTCACAGAATTCTTTCTCGCTTTTGAATATTTTTTCTTCATACTTAAAACAAGGCATAATGCTAAAGTTTTGTACACACTCTCGACACATTCTTCGAGAAATGACTAGATTTATTTGATGATTTTTTAAATTCTGTGTGCTCTCACAATCAAATATTATCAGAGGCCCACTTAATTTTTTTTCTGTCTGTAGTTTGGTAATGAAGCACTTGTGATCAGATGTAACCATGCTGTTGCAATTGGCGAATTTATTTACCCCACACAGATGGGAATTTAATTGAGCTCTCTCCATTATTTTGTGGCAGTCATTACATGTGGCATATTTTTCACAGGTCCCATTGTTTCTGTGTTTATGGTAACATTCGTCTGATATAAATACGCGGCAGCACAAACTACAAAATTTCCATTTTTTTTCACATGCTGGGTTTGTATTGCAGTACTTACAGGCATATACACATTTATGAATTTTGGCGTTGTATCCTTTCAAATAGTTTTGGCAGAATTTTTTTTACACAGAAATCCGGTCATTGTTTTTATTAAATAATAGTGATTTTCTGCTAAGAGCAGAAATATCTGTTTTTCTTTTTTTGGCCCTTTAAAGATGATAGAGTGATTTTCATAAACAATGATTTGATATTCTGGCTGTGAAATCTGAAATTTGGATTATTCGGCTATCCCGACACGTCCTAGGGGAACTTTGCCTTTAAATATAATCGTTTTGCCTCTGAAGTCAGTCTTCTTTGAGAACTATGTAAAACATTAAAATCTTTCTGGTCTGAAGAGTATGCACAGATCCCTAGTGCTAAACAGCGACCAAAACAGAGGGCGTCATCGCCTCTGACTGAAACAATCGATTTTTTTCTGTGCAAGAAACTGCTCAGTGTACTATGTGATAGTCTGCACCGTCCGCTTCCACCTTTTGGTAGTTTTACCTGGACAACTTTCACCTCGATGTTTTTAAGTGTGACTTTAGCATTTGACTGTACGATTCTTTCCAACAGGTCCAATATGCGTTGAGCAGTAATTTGATCTTTTTCGGCAAAGGGATGATAGATCACATTATCCAAGCCGTCCAGAGAGAGTTGAATGCCGACCATATCGTCGGGATTAAATTCACTTAAGACGTATTGAACCAGCTCTTCAAAGATTGCGTAGACATCATTAATGGATAGATCGTTGTCGTTCACCGTGAATACGTATTCCGTTCCGGTAGTATTAAACCGACGAACCTTTCTCTCCCTCTGAGCGATTAAGTTTAAATGAGACATCCTGAAAAACAAAAATTAGCTATAAAAAGATGCTCTGTTAAATTTAATCAGATTTTTTCTATACTTACCTAGGTTGTTGATCTGACTGCTTACTTGTTCTGAAAAAATATTTTAGTTGGTTAAAGTATAAAAGAAAAAAGCAAAAATAAATAAAATAAAATTACGATGGATGGTCTGTAAGCTCTTCACTAGGTGACCTACAGATAAAAATATTTTAAAATAATATAATAAATATCTTTAAAATCTGCTCACACTTACCCTGTGTTGTCTTGCCAATCAGTGATTGGTTGTGTTGTACTTATTCTAAAAACACATAATAAAAAATCTAAGAAAATACAGAAAATAAATAAATAAATAAAATAAAATTACGATGGCGAATCTGCTAACTCATTGAACGATTGATGGTAGACCCTACAGTTAAAAATTATTTTAAAACAATATAATAAATTTCTTTAAAAACTATCCGCACTTACTCTGTGTTATCATGCCAATCGGTGATTGATAGAGCGGCACTTGTTCTGAAAATAAATAATGTGTCTTAGACAACTAACATAAAAAACAACTAATCAAAACATAGATACAATGGCTGTTCCAACCATTCAATTATTTCTTGAAGATGGCTATAAAAACGTAATTTTTAAAAAAACGCATTGAAACCAAAAATACAAAATTATACTTACACTGGGTCTATCTCCGCTTCCTCGTTAGTTCTGAAAAAAAAAAAAATAGATATCTAATATAAACAAACGAAAAATAATAATGAGAAAGTATTACTTACGAGGTAGGCAACCTTAATGCATTTTCTAAATCTCTGAATATAAAAAGACCACTTAAAACAGTGTCTTAAAATTAATATTATTATTTTATACTTGTTTTCTTTTTCTTTTTTCCTTTAAAACCAAACGCACTTTTCCCTTGGTTTGCAGAAAATTTTGAATGGGAATTTAGCAAATCAAACCAATCATTAAATAATTGAGCAGTTTTTGAAGCCAAACACCAAAGACTATTTTTCGGCATAAGTCCTATCTCCCCGCAGTATCGGATAGCTTTTGCCACTGAATTAGAAAAAATTTGAGCTGCTGATCAAACCCGTTGCCTCATGGCCTCTTTTAAGTTGAAATGATTCTGGGTTAATTTGTGAGCAAATGTCAATTCTGTTGTTGAAACTGAAAGTAAAGCATGAAAACAATCACTATTAATAATGGTATTATTTATGCTTGGAAAGAATCATTTCCATTATCAAGGAGATGATTCCTTCCAAGCTTCAACAGATGAGGAACATCTGCTAATACAAAAATTTTCAGCAAGTTATTAGACGGATGAAAGAAAAACATATTCTTGTCATAACTCACATTCAGATTTCTCCATAAGCTTACATTATTTGGCCCCATATCACTAACAATAGCAACTACTATATATCCTGCAATGTATAACTCTGATATTATGTCTTCCTATATTTCTTTTGTCATTGGTTGATCAAATTTAAAATATACAGGTTGTTTCCAATTGGAAAGTAATGCACGAATCATTACAGTCTGACAGGTCATGTGTGGGCCTAATTTTTGTTCCTGTGCTTTGTCTATATCTATTCTATTGGATACATACATTTCATCAAATGACAGAACACACAGTCACTTCATTTCAGTTAAATGAACAGCCTTTTTTCCCATTAAAGATATGACATTTTTAAAATTCCAGGAGCTATTGTAAAAGTTGAAGCCCATCTTCTTAATGTTGACAGAGCAGGCAAAGGATAGTTATTATTTCTTAAATATCTGTAAGCCTTTGGACTTACCCTACGCAACGATATTGCAGATGCTATATCCATAGATGACCAGCGGACCTTTTCTTTTTCAAGAGCTAATATCTTTGAAATTTGCCCTGGAGTAAATATTTTTGTCAAGACCTGTTGAAGCTGCCTTGTTGCTTCTGCTTGCATGTCTTTCACTGTTTTTAATAGCTCAGCTTTGTCTTTTTCTAATTCAGCTACATTGTTTTCTAGAGATTTTATACTATCCTTTAGTCTTTTTACTTCACTCTCATGTGGCCTAAAATTATTTTTAAAATATAATAATTATATCAGAAATTTATGAATACAGTATTATAATTTTAATGTAGAAGTCTACTTACTGAGAAAAGTGCTCCTCCATTATACACTGACGGAAAAAAAAATCCCAACACCAAGAAAAAATTATTGTAGAGTAATGGTCTACTTACTGAGAAAAGTGCTCCTCCATTATACATTCCACAGGCATCTGCAATATTCTTCCATCTCCACTTGAAGAGTCGAGTGTATTCGAGAGCAACTCTGGAATTATTTCCCTTGCTTCCTTCTTCTGACTTCGTTTAGCTAAACGAGAACATCTTTCTTCATTATGTTTTTGCATTCCATTTGTTTTAGGAAGTTTTAATGTAGGAAGTGCATTTGGTTTCAGTGTGCGGTACTTATTTGGAGTGTAGTTCAATAACTTATGCTTCAGAGGTATTTCAAAACTATTTTCATGAAAATGAATGGAACATATTCTTGCTATAAATAATAAAATGAAATCACGTTTATAAAGAAATTATGATAACTAATATAAATTATTAATGAATCATCTAGAAAATATGTAAAGTGCTGGATAAAGTTAGAAAAATCCAAACCCCCACCTCATACAATTCAAATGTGACTATAATGAATATCCTGAATTTAATGCCATAAGTAAATCTGTAGCGAGTAGACTACTAAGTTTGAAAAATATAGATCAACCTTTATTACATCCTAAAGGTGGAACTGTGACAAGGAAAAAAAGGAGAGACATGATGCATCTGCTAAAATTCATTCCTCCTGTTAAACATTATTACTATATAATCTTGAGAACAAATCGAAATGACGAGACCTCACATACAGCTGATGAAGACATCATTTATATTGCTGATGAAGTGATCATAAATAATATATTATGACAGAACTGATAATAATTATTTTTATGAAAAGCTGTAATAAAAATGTATAAATAATTAATTACAAAAATTACACAAATAATATATTATGACAGAACTGATAATAATTAATTATTTATACATTTTTATTACAGCTTTTCATAAAAATAATTACAAAAATTACAAATGTTACATCAGAATTCTCTCCTAGCTCATAATACAGTAATTAACTTTTTCTGTAATAAAAAAACTTTAAAATTTGAACACTGAGTTTAACTTTATTACTTTTTTTCACTTGCAAAATCAATTAACTCCTCCAGTCACATAAAAATTGTAATATTACATTTTGGATATTCTTTCTTATTAATTTTATATACCATTAGATGAAAGTACATCTGTATTTATGCATTCTCTGCGGGCCGTGCGGGCCTCACACATCTGTATTTATGCATTCTACAATATTTATTTATTTACTTGAATTTATTATAAAGGGAATTTTAAAAAAACAATGTACATTATTTCATCGCATTTCTCCACTTTTTGTTTTATGGAGTTAATCAATTTGTGCAATGAATGGATCATATAATGCTTTATAATTGTTATACTCTGCACTATGCATTTAAGAATCATTAATCTCTTAATAAACTATTAATGATTTTCTGATATAAACAAACTATTCACTCATAGATAGATACTAATAAAAAACTAACCTCTTAATAAACTATTAGCAATTTTCTGACATAAATGTAAACCGAATTTTGTATTGTAAAGGTGTTGGTGATATGGATAGTAATAGATACTAATAAAAACTAACCTCTTAATAAACTATTAGCAATTTTCTGACATAAATGTAAACCGAATTTTGTTATATAAATAAGGCATGAGGTATGGTTAATTAAGATTTCGGCTGCAAAATGAAACGAGGTGTACAGGTAATAATGAGTTACATATTTTATGGATGACCACCTAATAACAAAATCGATTTACTTAAAAACGTCTGAAACTTACCATTTCTTAAATACAGAACACTACAGAACAAGTTGGCATTTTTTCTTTTTTGTATTTGACAGTACACTAGGCACACCGATAAGCAATAAAAATTAGTGTACTTTATACAGACTATAGCTTTCAAATCAAGGTAGATTATCATAAAAGTCACGGATACACTGAAACTTACCATTTCTTAAATTTATAGTATCTTCTCTTCGATATGCAACAATCCATTTTTTCATCATTTCTTCGTTCTTTGGAAAAGAGAAGTATTTTATTTCAGTTCCCTTGGTGTATCTGTTAGTGTTTTTGCAGGTCGCTACAGCACAAGTTGGCATTTTATCTTTTTTATATTTGACAGTACACTAGGCACACTGATAAGCAATAAAAGTTATTCTATACAGACTATAGCTTTTAAATCAAGGTAGATTATCATAAAAGTCATTAAGTTAATTCAATATTAAACACTAGCGACCACGCCACTTCTGCATGCAAGATGACGTCATGCGCACAAGATGACGTCATGTGCAGTAAAAGACGAGTTTTGATCAAAATGTTAGCATACCATGTTTTCTTCTACCATGGTTCTATGTAAATAATATTCAAATATAATTCATTTCTTACCATTTAAATTGGATAAGTCTTGAATGTCATTTGACTGTTGATTCATTTCTAATTCAGAATTTACAGTGGGTGGCCAAATTATTATACTCAACAAAATTTATATAAATATATTAGCTTCGGATTCAATATTAAACACTAGCGACCACGCCACTTCTGCATGCAAGATGACGTCATGCGCAGTAAAAGACGAGTTTTGGTCAAAATATTAGCATACCATGTTTTCTTCTACCATGGTACAAATCAATTCAAACTCTTTCCAACAACTGAACACTTTAATGGAAGTCTTTCTTTGGTAAATTTTCGAATATCAAACACTAACCTCCTGCATTCATACATTTATGCAAAAAGATATTTGAACTCAGATGAAAAGAATAGTCACAACTTGTATTTCGAATATCGATTTCTTTAATCGGTATATTATTTTGAGTATCAGATCGATGATTAATTAAAAATACTACAAAGAGAACACTTCCAAACATAATAACGATATAACAACAGTGACTTTCACTCTTTCATTCATAATTATATATTCAAGTAATTGGATATCAATGTGTGATATTCCAATTGACACACGTAATATAACATTAGCTTTGATTATTGCCCTCTACTGGTAAAAATGAGATGTCATTCATCTCCTCGTAAACAAACTCCAAATCACTTATCGAGTTGACTTTGCAAAGTCAATGCGGAAATCAATTTTCGAGTTGACCTTGCAAGGTCAAATCCGAAAAATGTAAACAAATATATAATAGGGATCATCATATATATACTACTACTGATACACGTCGCTACAAAAGGTGTCTGTTGTTCAGGTCCCCAGTCCGGAGGCGAGAGGAGGGAAAAGTACCTTAAGAAGGAACAGAAACAAGGCAACAGGCGATCAGATCCTGAGGACCTGGACCGAAGAAAGTAGAACAGTAAATTCACACACATGGAGGCTAGCGGGCCGCCAGACCCTGAAGACAATGTTGAACAATGGTGGATGAAAATCACGACAGAAATAAGGGACCTGGACCGAAGAAAGTAGAACAGTAAATTCACACACATGGAGACTAGCAGGCCGCCAGACCCTGAAGACAATGTTGAACAATGGTGGATGAAAATCACGACAGAAATAAGTTTCACATCACAGTAAACAACATAATAAAATTAAGTATTACACAAAGATACAGATCACATCACGGTGGGTGAAAATCGCATATCAGAGGTTTCACCATTGGGTACAAAAAGGGGAAGTTACAAGCCACTACAGTTAGTTTTGCCAGTAGAAGGACAGCGTGACAATCATTGGTCCTGATAACAGTAGTGGGGAAATGTCCATTTGTTAAGAGAAGTCCTGATGGTTGCTGTGGGAGAGAAGAGTCTTTGTGGAGACAACAAAGATGGTGAATCGGTTGAAAAGGTCCTTGTAGTGGACAAGGAGAGAAGGTCTGCAGGGCCAGGGTAAATTCTTCCTGGCGAGAAGAGAGATGATACCAAGTCTATGACCCGTGAAGAAAGGACAGTCAAAAACAAGATGGGAAAATCTTGAATTGAGAGATTATCACAGTGGCAGGTGGGGGAAGTGTTCTCCCTGAGAGAGAACCTGGTAGTGTAGGCTTTAAAATTGCCGTGTCCGATTAGTACTTGTGTCAAAACAAAAGAGGGGATAAAGAAATGTGCCTCCAATGTCTGTTGAATATTTGGAAAATACGAGTAGGTTAAACGTCTCTTGGTACTATTGTCCCAGGCTTGTTCTTTAATTATTCTCTTGAAGTATGATCAGTAAGTGAAGTCATATGCTGCACAGTGTGTTATTTTAATAATCTAGGAGGACAAAATTCTGAAAAAATGCCGGGACGTCCGTTTTTGTTAGTTAAAAAAAATGAGTGGTCAAAATAAGACTAAAGAATAAAATGAGATCGAAAGTAATAAATTTTAAGTACTAGAACAATATAATAATTGTGTTAACCCTACTGGAGAATACAAATAATTAGTCTTTGTCATAGTTAATTATTAAATAAGTCTAAAAGAGAAAAGAACAGCGAAATAGAGATGGAAATACATCTTTCAGAAAATATAAATGTGCTTCAACCGATTATAATTTTACATCACTATCACAATTAAAATCCCCTTTGTTATCATTAACAAGTACACAGTCTGGTAAATTTAACATATTTATCACTTCGGTTGAGAGATGTTTGCATTTCATATAGTCAGACTGCCTCAAACTAGAAATAAAGGGAGTTGAGGAAATCAACAACCTATGTATCAAATAAGTATTTGTGTTAATTAGGGAATTCTTGTGTGTGAAGAACTCTCTATATCGCTTGTTATCTTTAACATTTTCTTTTCTCTTTTTTCCTTCTGTCATTTGAAATGATAAATCTTTTCGTGTCGGCATTTTCTGCAATATATCTCTGTGTGAACACGAAGGGGCAAGCTGCATGCCTCATAAGGCTGTTGCACATTGAGGCATGCATCATTCTGCATACAACATTGCATGCAGAGAGACATCGTCTAAATGTAGCTTAAGGATGCTCCTTAAGCTACCTCCTTAAGCATGCCTTGAATGTGCACATGTTTGTATTATCTGTAATAAGTAATGCTATTTATGTTTTTTATAATAAAACTAGCCAATAAAACGAACACTGGTCTCATCAGCAATCATAAATATAACATGGTGTCAGAAGTGCAACTCGTTAATGCATAGAAATCCTTTGGAACAACAGCCTACATTAGACAAAGAACAAAGAACAATGGAAACCTTCAAACCACCATGTGCATTGACAGACTATGATATCAAAAACTGGAACCTATGGAAGCAAAAGTTTCTTATTTATTTGAAAGCTTCAAGAAAAGAAGATATCCCAGAAGATGTAAAGGTAGCTGTTCTTTTAAATTGTATCAGAGATGAAGGATTGGATATCTATAATACTTTTGAACCTGACCAGATATCAACACTTGAAAATCTATTAAAAGCTTACGATAACCATTTTCTAAGTGAAAACTAATTCTGATGGAAATTTTCAAATTTAATAACTTAGTTCAATCCGAAACCCAGACAATCAAACAATACCTTACAGAATTAAAAAAACAAGTGAAATTATGTGATACATACCTCTTAGTTCACTGCTTCTACTCGTAATCATAACTTTACTTTATAAATCCAAGCACTATAAGCAGTTGAGTCTCTGTTACAATGCACAGTAGCTAACGTTTTCAGTAATGCTATACCATCTTCAGGCTACATCTGATGTAGCCTGAGATGGTATAGCATTACTGAAAACAATAGCTACTGTGCATTGTAACAGAGACTCAACTGCTAATAGTGATTGGATTTATAAAGTAAGGTTATGAAATTATGTGACTGTATTTGTCAGAAATCAGAATGTAAAACAAGCTTTGAAAATAGAAATGATAAGACATTGCCTTATTCTTGGTATTTTTGATAAGGACATTCAAGCTAGATTAATCCGAGAGTCTGATATCGATGTAGACAAAATTATTGAATATAGTAAGTCTGTAAAATTAAGTAAACAACATTTCAAAACTATTAATAATGAAGAGGAAGTAATTGCAATAAAGAATAGTAAGAAGATAAGATGCACAAAATGTACATATGAACATTTTCCAAATAGATGTCCAGCATACAAAAAAACTTGAGCCATTTGTCAGCAGATAGAACATTTTGCTAAGGCTTGCTTTAAAAATAATGATCAAAATAATCTGAATAAGAGAAGACTAAGTGAAAAGAAAATAAGAGAACTACAAGAAAAAGCAGAACTTACAGAAGATCCATCTGAAGAATTATATAAAAATCAATGTAGTAATAATAATAATAACCACTAATGGTATGAAAAAATGTGTTGAAAATACTCAAATAACATTCAAACTTGATTTGGGATCTGACTGTAGTATTTTACCAAAATATATATTCAGCAAGCTCTGAAATAAGGGTATCTTAAAGTGTTGTCCAATAACTCTTGTCTCTTATGGAAATTTTAAATTTAAATCAATATGCGAAATAGTTCTCAATTGCCAATACAAAAACATAAAAAAGAATATTAAGTTCATTATAGTAGATTTTCATACTGAACCATTGCTTGGTCTTAATGACTGTTTAGGTTTAATTTGATACAATCACTTAATACTATAAATACCTTACCACAGTCTAAAGAAGAAATTTATGAATTATGTAAAAATGTCTTTGAAAGAACAGGCAAAATTCCTAGCTTATGTTCAATTGAACTTACTGATGATGCTAAAGCTGTCATTCAGTATCAACAAAAAGTGTCTCTTTCATTACACAACAAACTAAAAAACTCAGAAACAAATACAAAATAAAGAAACTAATGAAAATCAAGAAAAGAATAAGAATCAATTTGAAGTTACACAAGGAAATCATAAGAGACATTCAAAAGATAATTCCATAAAAAGGAATAATTCTATTAGATCAAGGGTACACAATAATAATGTGCAAAGTCGCAGTTTAGAACAAATATCAATAACTCTAATTATAACTAAGCCTAATGGTTAGCGACTCTGCAAATTGCAGAATTCTGCCTAAGCTCAGGTCTTTTCTAAGTTCTAACTTAAATATAATTAACTACAAAACAATAGCTGTTTTGAATTTTTGTTTGTTATAAGTTATTTCAGAGATGATTATTATTTTTAGGGACCCCAAAGCGTGCTCATCCTAGAGCCCCCAAAAATGCAAATCTGGCTCTAGAGACCATGATGTCATCCCTACTTCATACTTTATGTCAACAATAGTCAGAAATCAGGCTGAAGGATTTAAATATGTATTTTAAATTATGACCCCAAAATGTCCCATCCTTGGAACAATTTTGACCCAGAGTACCATAAGTTACCTGCAGGGAATGATACTGCAAAGTTTGATGCTGACAGGTCAAAGTGTATGGGAACCTAAGTATAACAAACAGATAGAAAGAATGATCCAAATATACCCCACTCTTTGGGACAATTTTGATTTTGAGTACTCTGTGTACCCTTAAGCATGGGAAATCATTCTACAAAGTTTGGTCCCGATAGATAAAATGGTGTGGAAGCCTGTGTGGAACAGCTGACAAACATTGCATTTTATACACAGTGGTGGGATTCAGCCTTTCGCACCAGTTTAGCAGAACCAATAACTAAATTTTTGTCGAGTTCTGTGAACCAATTGTTAATGGCACTTGTAATCAGGTTTCTCTCTATGGTACAGCAAAAAAATGATTATGGATAAATTACACAGCTGATGAAGCTTGGATAAAAGCGAAGAAAAAAGGACACTTTTCATATATCAGACCACTGGGTCAGGGACTCAAATCCATGGAATTACATTGACCAATCACAGAATTTACTGATTACATCACCAATGTAAATACAACTGATTATAAGTAGAGGCCTACTATGAGGAAGTTAACTTTGACCTGTCCTATTTTATTTTATTATGCACTCTTATGATTTATCGTTATTTTTTTACTATCTAACGTATTATATTTTAGTTTATGAGTTAACTTACTTCCACCTTCTCCTGTCGTTCGCAATCACGTGATACGAAATCGGAAACTGTCCTCTGGAAGAGCTGTCCCAGATAATGACGTCATCATCTAATCTACGTAATTTTACTGCTGGTCCAATATGAGAATGTAAGAATGATCCATATCGATGTTTTGTTCAGTATATAAATTTATTGTAAAGAGGATGACATGAATGAATTACTCTATAAGCTAATAACTTTAAAACTTGTTACGTATAAGTATGTAAGTGAATATCACATAGAAAAACAACTTGCTTATTATCATATATGGATTAAAAACAGCTCACTTAGCAAGTTCTATATAGAACTTGCTAAGTGAGCTGTTTTTAATCCATATATGTAAGTGAAGCAACACGGGACTGTACGTCACTCGGTATAAAAGTCTATGAAAAATGGCAACCAATGAAGTGTTGGTTTCAAACATAGAATTGACAAAGTGACATTTGAGTTCTTGTAAAGATCGACGATTGTTTGAAGTTTGTATCGGTGGTGGAGGTAGTAGTGTTAAGTAGTATTTAAGGTTATTTTTTGTGAATTATCGATTGTTGATATTTGAATCTGATTAAACAAGTTTTGTTGACTAATTTATTGTTGCTTTATTATAGTTTCAACAAAGTATTTATTAACACTTCTGTAAGTGTTTCGAGTCTAATAAATTTATATTTTTTTGTTATTTAACTTGTTTGAGAATTTATTCCAATTACTAGTATAAGTTTCTAACACCGTTTGGGGTGCGTTCTAGTTCTAACACTTAGTCGGTATTTCTAGTTGTAAGTTCCGATTTCCTGTTTCATTTCGTTGTTAGATGTTACGTTGTTGTTAGATTGTTTTGTAGTTAATTATAGTTAAGTTAGAACTTAGAAAAGACCTGAGCTCAGGCCGAACTCTAGAAATTGCAGAGTCGCTAGACCGTTAGGCTTAGTTTAGAATTAATAGTATTGACATTCATCCTTATCCACGACTTTGCATACTTGTATGGACAAAATAAGCAGTTGTATATATGAGCTTAATTAGCTCATATATAGGAATATGCATTTAGTATTAAAGTAAATAAAGTATATTATAATCCTTAATTAGCCACTCTCTTATTATCATTAAAATAGCACTCTTCATAGTTGAGATTAATTTTAATTTTATTTTGAAATAGCTAACATTTTCAGTAATCTATACCATCCTCAGGCTACATAGAGATTCGAATAAATTTAAAATTTTAAAAATGTAAAATAGAATAATAACGTGCTGCTATTGCTACATGTTCATAAGGACAAATAACCTAGTATTAGTACTCCTGTCTTCTTTAAAATTAACTATATTTTACTTACAGCTTTTTTTTTTTACTGTAGTAGAGCTGTAAGTAAAATATGGACAAATAACCATTAAAATAAAATAAAATTAAATCAAATAAAAAATATACATATACAGGTCACATGTGTGCATAATATAGCATTTCATGAGTTGTATATTTAAAATAGAATGAACATAAAAATAAAATACATATAAAATATTATAATAAGAATAACATTTATCACTTTAAATTATGACTTGTGTCTTTGTTTGTTGACAGTAAACAAACAAAGACAGTTTTTTGTTTGTTGACAGGGCCCACATGGGGCAGACTGGGACATATTTTCTATTCTGGCATTATCCTGACAGCAGCCCATCTATCAGTTAGTGGCCCACTAGTGAGACTTGGTATTAGGACAATTTGCTATAAGATATAGAAAAAAATAAAGACAGGAGTATAATTATAATTTTTTTGCAATACTCCTCTTTATTTTATTTTTATATGTTAATATCCTTGCAACAATATATCTATAATATATATTAAATAATTCTTCTATAGCAAAAAAAATTAACAAATGTGAATCTGGTATTTTTTCCTTCAAACACACATCAAAATTACATGAAGGAGTGATGTCATTAGAAGTTAACTATGAATACAATAAGAAATTATGGATGACAAGTGAGATTTTTGAGAAGTGGTTAATTAATTGATAAAAAGATGACAAGTGAGATTTTTGAGAAGTGGTTAATTAATTTTGATAAAAAAATGAAAAGACAGAAGAGAAAAGTTGTTCTTTTCATGGACAACTGTCCTGCACATCCTTCTTCTATAGCAAAAAAAATTAACAAATGTGAATCTGGTATTTTTTCCTTCAAACACACATCAAAATTACAACCAATGGATTAAGGTGTAATAAAAAATCTTAAAATGCATTATCAAAAACAGATTCTCAAGAAACTAATTTTTGTACTTGAAAACGATCAACCTATTGACAATGCATCGAAAACAGATTCCCAAGAAACTAATTTTTGTACTTGAAAACGATCAACCCATTGACAATGTAATTCTCAGAGTGTGTATATCAGACGTAGCAAAAGTGTGACAAAATGATGTAGCAGAAATAATAACAATACAGAACTGCTTCATAAAAACTGGCTTCTCCGAAAAGTCTGTTGTGAAGAAGTTAAGTAACTTCTTCCACAACAGTCACACATTGAGGAATGTTGGAACCAGTTACAGTCAACAGGCACAATAAATGACAAAATTTCACTTAATGAATATTTAAACGTGGATGAAGATGTTATCATAGCAGAATATCCGACAGATGATGACATTTTAAGTTCAATAAAAGATAGTGAAAATCAAGATAAAGACAATGAGGCAGATGAAATAGACCTTCCAAAAAAGAAATAATGGCTGCATTTGAAACGATTTGCCAAGGTTTCGATTTGCAGAAAATGTGCCCAACAATATATTTGAGTCACTCAATAAATGCGAACATTTTTATGAGAAATCTGCATTGAAATTACTTCAGCAGGATATTTGAAATTACTTTATATCTGATAATTAAATATAATATTCTAAATTACATGCAGTAGACTTTTAATACATTAATATACTGTATATATATTTTTAAACATTAAAAAAATTTATTTGTATATTTTTCCCCCTAAACTTTTTTAAAATCATTTAAGTTGGAGTTTTACAAACCGTGAGTCTCCATCACTGCTGTCAGGGGGCTGAGAAAAAGGCGATACGGGCAAAATATCACTTAACTGTACTATATTGCATTAGAGAAAATTCAGGTTTCTATATAACAAAGTTTCTGTATATTGAAATTTTTCTAAGACACCTTCAATTTCGATATATGGAGGTCCGACTGTAATTATTAAAATTACAGTTTAATTCCAAATTATTATGCCAGAGGTTAATTTAGCTTACGATTGTTGATTTAAAATTAATTATTATAAATATAGTTTAATTCAAAAATATTATGCTAGAGGTAAAATTTGGCTACTTTAGATTTTTTGATGACTATTTCCCCTAGTTAAATTGATTTAGAATAAACATAATGGCAGTATATCAGAATGGGAAATGTGAATTGTGGGAAGTGGTATCAGAATGGGAAATTTTTGTTATTACAACATTCTTACAGATTTATTT
Source organism: Olivierus martensii (assembly GCA_000484575.1). Classification (NCBI taxonomy): domain Eukaryota; kingdom Metazoa; phylum Arthropoda; class Arachnida; order Scorpiones; family Buthidae; genus Olivierus; species Olivierus martensii. The sequence goes on from AYEL01062446.1 coordinate 15,493, forward strand.
AAAATGTATTGGCATATTGCACTGTGAACATTGCAATATGCCTAATTTCAGGTCTTTTTAACAGACCACACACACACACACACACACACACACACACACACACACACACATATATATATATATATATGGGTGTGAGTGTGTAAATAATAAAATATTAATGAGTAATTAATGATTTTTAATAATACTGTCACCAATATTATGTAATCAGTAATTCTAAAAATAAATATCACCATCATATAGTCTTTCAGTTCGATTGGTTGCATCATATAGACTTCTTCAGAATGTTCTTTCTGATATATTAATATTAATATCGATATTAATTAATCATTTCATTTCATTATAATTTCATATTTTTATCTCTTCATACATTTTTTTGATGAAAAATGCTGTTCTTTAGGTTTTTTCTAAAATTTTTCCTTCTATCATCATTTTTAAGAAGGCATTATGTTACAAAAGATGAAGAATTTTATCATTATTATTATTTTCTGACCCTTTCACCTTCAACATTTATCTCCAGCACTACATTTCAAATGATTCTAATTGTTTTTGTTCTTGTTTTAATAGGATCCATGTTTCAAATGCATATAAAGCTATTGTCCATACAATACAATTGTTTTTATAAGTCTTTTTCATAATTTAAAATTTATAATGTTTGAAATTAGCAGATCATATTTCTCCATGAATGATCTTTTTGTTTATACTATTTTTGCTTTTATATATTTTTCACATTGTGTATCCTCTGTGACCAATTGTTTTAAATATTGGAATGATTTAACCTGTTTAATAAGTTTTCTTGCAATTTTAAGTTTAAATCAGCAGATTCTTTTCCATTACCATAGCTTCATTTCAAATTCTTGTGTTGTGTTGCTTATTTTATATAGGACTTTATAAGTCCTCTATAGAAAAATAAATATAAATAATTAAAATTATTTTGAATATTCACAAGGAAAATTATTTTACTGTGTAAAAGTTTTGATTGTAAATACAAGTACGCCTTGATTAGTGCGAATAATTGATTCCACGAATTTCTCGCACTATTCGAAGTATTAATTATATATAAAATATGGTAATTGGTTCTTGCTTTGTAAGATTCCGGCCATTAGTTAACCTCACAATGAATAACCACAATACTAACTTAACACTAACTGTTTAAGAAATATTTATTTTCATATTTTTCATCATTGTTCATCATCTAAATTAATAACTTACCAGGAATTGCATCTCATACCATCATCAAACCAACTGCCAATCAAAACAAAAATAGCGAATCGAAAACGGAGGTTGAGCGCCACATGGCTGCCAATTCTAGGTCAAGAATTGAGTGGATAGTCCGATTTGCGATTAAGCATTGCAACTATATTGAATCATTAAATTAGTTCCAGATAGAACTAATAAACTAAGTTAATGAACTATTAAGCTAAGTTAATGAAGCCAATGAGAAATTTTTCACAAGTTTTTTATTTGTTTATTAGCAGAATATGACAGCAAAAGTATAACAAAAACAAATTTTTTTTCACAAGTTTTTTATTTGTTTATTAGCAGAATATGACAGCAAAAGTATAACAAAAACAAATTTTTTTTCACAAGTTTTATTTTAAAAAAGAAATCAGGTAATAAACAAAAGAAAATAAATAATATCAGTAGCACAGCAATATAATAGTGTTTGTGCCCTTCAAAGCCTGCAGACTGTTCTTGGACTGCTCCTCGTCCGGTTTTACTAATCGAAAATTTACAGTAATTTGTTAATTGACATCATAAAAGGAGATGGAGCTTTGTTAGTAATTATCATTAATTTGTTAATTGACATCATAAAAGGGGATGGATCTTTGTTAGTAACTTTAATTTGTTAATTGACATCATAAAAGGGGACGGACCTTTGTTAGTAAGATAATTTGTTAATTGACATCATAAAAGGAGGCGGAGCTTTGTTAGTAAGATGGTCTATGCTTACAACTCGCATTAATTGAATATTTGCTCTCACTAACTGAATGCTTACAACTTGCATTAATCGAATATTTGCTCGCACTAACTGAAAAAAAGGTATCATTTTTATAAGTTTACACTTAGTGTTTCTGATTTCCCGGCCTTTGAATCATTTTTATAAGTAGCACTAATCGAGGCCTACCTGTATTTTTGCGAAAGTCGCACTAATCGAAATCGCATTATTGGAACTCGCACTAATCGAGGCCTTGCACTAATTGAATATTGCATTATTCGAACTCGCACTAATTGAGGCCTACCGCATTAATCAAATATTTGCTCGCACTAACTGAAAAATGGTATCAATTTTATAAGTCGCGAATATTTGCTCACACTAACTGAAAAACAGTATCATTTTTGTAAGTCGCACTAATCAAATAAAACTCACACTAATCGAGGCCTACCTATAGTTGCTTGACAAATTTAATAAATATGTGTATTATTCAAACTCGCACTAATCAAGGCCTACCTGTATATCAGATTTGAATTCGCACTAATCGAGGCCTACCTGTACATAAGATCGGAAGAGCGTCGTGTACACTAATTGAATATCGCACTAATTGAGGCCTCCCTGTATAAGAATTTTCTGAAAAACGATGTCAATTTTATAAGTCGCACTAATCGAAATCGCATTATTCGAACTCGCAAATTTTTATAAGTCGCACTAATCGAATATCGCATTATTCGAACTCGCATTTTATAAGTCGCACTAATCAAAATCGCATTATTCGAACTCGCACTAATTTTGTAAGTCGCACTAATCAAATATGGTATCAATTTTATAAGTCGTACTAATCGAAATCGCATTATTCGAACTCGCACTAAACGAGGCCTATCTGTATAATAATAATTGCATTTCCAAATCTTCCAATTAAGTAAGAGCTGTATTGTACATATATGATATTTATACGATCTAAATATAAATGTACTATATTTTGGCAATATTTAATAATAACAAGCAATACAAATAACTTAAATATTTAATGTATCACTATTTATTTCTAAAATTACTTGTAATATAGGATTACTGAATAATGATTATTAATAATTGAAAATGTTTCCATTATTAAATATTTTATTAATTTATGTGTTAAAATGCTATATTTATTATTTCATGGAAATATAATGAGCAGAAAAACTAATTATGATAATTCATTCAAGAGTTGATACTGATAACAATCCACTCTATAAAGTTATAATTTTTGAGTGGATATTATTTAAATACATGGATTTTAATGTTAAAAATTCAATCAATCAGTCTCATCATTTTGCATCTAACTTTAAATCTACCACTACTAACCAAATTGAATTTTTAACAATTATCCATCATAACAAGGAATCCAAATTTGCTTTTTGTACTATTTTTTTAGATATTGCTGCAGCATTTGACAGTTTTGACATTTATAATCAGTTAACATATCATCAGGCAATCAAATTATTTGGATCACTACTTCTACTGAATTGTTCAGAACAGTGGGTCACTTGATGGTTCAGAACAGTTGGTAATATTATGTTCAGCTCAGTTTTCCTGATTCTTTCGGTTTTGAGGAATATTATTGGAATTTTTATCTTAAGATTAGTTTTGATGTATCCGTAACACCTGTGATGCTGTTATTAGTGTCCCTCTGCTTTCCTCTTGTTAGGTTCTTCCAATAGGTTTCTGTTTTTCTTTTTGCAGGGTCATTACTGTTCTCGGTTTTTTGGGTTTTCTTTTGTTCTTTCGATATTCTTGTTTCCTCATATTAAAGTTGACTTCAGCCTTTCAAAAGTTTTTGTGGTATTTCCACATGTTTCTTCAATTGGTTTGCCTTATGTAGAGCTAGTTGTTTGTTTCCGTGGCATTTCCTATTGTTTCCCTGAACTATTTGATCTAACTTGCATTTATATTTTTGTTTATTTGTCTTTCCAGCTGTTTTTTATTGCTATTTCTTGTATTTTTGATTGTTCAATAGTTACTTTCGCCAATTTTACGTTTGATACAATACCTCTGGTTATTAAACAACACCTCAAAAAACTTGTCGATTGCGTCGATCTTTTATACGGGTGACTTACAATCCTGCACTTCGCTCATTTGCATACTTATACGTAACAAGTTTTAAAATTATTAGCTTACAGAGTAATTCATTCGTGTCATCCTCTTTACAATTAATTTATCTACCGAACAATACTTCAATACGGATCATTCTTATATTCGCATATCGGACCAGTGGTAATATTATTTAGATAAGATGATGTCATTAACCGGGATAGCTCTTCCAGAAAACGGGTTATGATTCCGTATCACGTGATTGCTAATGACAGAGACGGAGAACGTGGGAAGTAAGTTAACTTTTAAACTAAAATATAATGTTAGAATTAATAAGAAAAGAATGCTAAATAATAGAGGTGCATAATAAAATAAAAATAGACAGATCAAAGTTAACTTCCTCATAAATGGATTTAGGAAAACTGGATATGGAATGGATTCTTTTCCATGCCAAACTAAACCAAACTATTTTGAAACAGGCTATAGAAGAGAGGGGAAAAGATTCCAGGTTAGGTACAAGATTTAGTAACTATAGTGGAAGATATAAACTATTAAATAAATTTGTATTTCCTAGTAAAAGAGAAATAGAAAATGTGAATTATTATCCAGAGTTTAAAATAAAAAATCTAAAGAAGCCAGTAAAGATGACAGATTAATAAATCATCAATTACTTATTGAATTAGTTCCTGCAACTATAGAAGATGAAGAAAGTATGCTTAGAGAAGCAATTCAACTAAGTAAACAACAAATGTTTATTGAGAGACTAACAGAAGCAACTTGAAAAAGTTTTGCAAAGTGATGAACAAATTTCCAAATCGTTGCAAATTACATCTGCAGAAAGAAAAGAAAAAGATGAAAATATACTAGTACAAAATGGAAATATAGTCGAACCACTGTAACTTGGCCAAGAGTTGGGTCGTCTCATTGTTATTGCGAGCTTGGGTGAAAGGAAAGGTAATAGATAAAGTTAATGAAAGGTTTTATATAATCAAAGAACACTAATGGAAATACTTATAGAAGAAACAGAAAATTTCTAAATCAAATGTAGATTTTGTAAATATGTCACTCCTGTATGATTTTGATTTAAATCCAAGCCAAATATCAGGTAAAGCATCTGATATTGATATGCATAGTGCAAATAATAATAGTGAACTTAATCCCATTGATACACCTGAATCTAACCACGGACTTAAAAATAATACCCCTTCTGATAATATAAATAAGAACACAACAAAAAAATTGGTATGCTCCCTTATTTTAATAACAATCTAATTTTATAAATATTTTCTACTTACAATTTAACACTACAAAACAATATACCATATTTTGCATAAATAAAGTTCTTATACATAAAAAAAATATATTTATTACTGTGTAATAATTTTTAATATAATTAAATAAACTTAAAAAAAAACGAAAAATAGAATACATGTTTAATACAACATAATATTTAATGAGATGGATGGGTTCATTTTTCAGCACAAATTCTCTCAAATTGGGTGCCATGGAAGATATTACTACTCACAATTCTTTTACAATCACTAAACAAGATTGTTATTTTGTCTTTAAATAGCTATAGCAGAAAGTTTCTGGATACATGGATATATGTATTGATTTATAACTCTTTTGCTGATTCATTTTTTTTCGACACCAATTTGAATTTATTTTTTGCTTGTTTGTGTTAAAAGTGATGTTTTTGTTAATTCTTGTGCACGCCCTTGGAATAGAGTCGTGCCCCTAGTGAGGCACCCCCCCACATTTTGGTAAACACTGCCTCTTCTAAACCTAAGAGATTGTGCAAACAACCTCAAAATTTAAGAGACTATATATTAGATTTAGATGTAATTAGTGACCCTGTTAACTAATATATTTGTTTTGTTTTATTGTTTTATTTTAAAAAAAAAGGAAATGTGTTATATATTGCTATTCTAATTGTTTGAGATTATATTGTGAGCTGGCAGCACTGTCAGACTGGACAGAACTGCCAGACCAGTAATGAGCACATTTAATATCTGTATCTCAGTAATGAGCTCATTTAATATCTGTGCTTGTAATATCTGTAATAAGTAATGTTATTTATTTTTGTTTTATAATAAAAGTAGCTAATAAAAATGAACACTGGTCTCATATACGTACCATATATACTCATGTATAAACCAAGATTTTTCATCAAAAAATTTCCGAAATGGAGGATCAGTTTATACACAAGTAAAAAAAAATCAACTTTTTTTGGCTGGAGAAATTGAATAATAAGCAAAACCATAACTTACCAAACATCATTTGAAGACCAAGAAGGACATTTTGCAATGATTCATTTAAAAAATTTTTTTCTCAACTGCTAGTAAAGCTTTAGTTAGATATTAACATTGTACAAGGGTGATTCAATAAGTAAGTTACAAATCGTGATTGAAAAGAAATGAATATAGATAATGACATACAAACAACATTTATTTTTCAACATAATCTCCATACAAATTTAAGCACTTGTCCCACCGTTTCACAAGTCCCTGGAAACCTGTGGCGTAAAATTCTTTTGGTTGCTGTTGGAACCACACGCGCACTGCTCTTTCAACCGCTTCATCATCAGGAAAGCGTTCTCCCGAAACATGATGTTTCAAAGGGCCAAACAAGTGGAAATCACTCAGGGCAAGGTCTGAGCTGTAAGGTGGATGATGTCTTCGACGCGCTGCAATGTTTCTGGCGTGGCGATCTCCACCAGCCAACCAACTCTATGTTCGTCATCGTTACTTGTCTGCCCTTCCGAGAACTTCTGCACCTAATTATGGATTGCCTGACGTGACAGGTAATGTTCACCATATATGGGCAGCATTTCGTTGTGGATATCTTTTGCTTCCATATGTTTTGCCCACAAAAAACGCCCAACGGCACGCTGTTCTATCGTGGTACATATACTCAGGGGCGCCGCCATCTTGTACAGTCATGCGCAGAACGATCATTGTGCATCACAATAAAACTAGATAGTGCTGCTATCTAGCAGTGACAGTTTCCCGCACTTAATTAAAAAATGAAGGTCGCAACTTCGATTTGTAACTTACTTATTGAAATTTACCTTCGTATAAGAGTATAAGCAGTGATTAGAGCAAGTTGACTAATTAACAGTTATCATTTTTATTATTACTTTCATTAGCTATTTTCATTGATTTGATTTTAAATCTTCTAATAAACATTGCAGATTTTATTAAACCAAGCCTGATTAAGTTGTTTTTTGAATATCTTTCTCTGTGATATATTATATGTGACAAAATCATTTGTAATTCTTCTTTTGCATATAGGATTAGTAACTTTAAATCCTGTTTATATAATGTTTATAGAAAATACCCCAATTTCCTCTCTGTTTTAACTTAACTGTGCTTAAATTTTCAGGAGACCTTAAGTAATCTGAGAGATATCTATTAAGTAATCTGAGAGATATGTTTAAAGACTATTAAACATAAGCACTAAATAAGCAGTCCAGTAGTAAACAACTTAAAATAAATGTTTAATCAGAAACGTTTTCGACCATAAGCGGTCATCATCAGCTTTACACAAAGGCATAAACTATAGAACAGTTAACATAATCAATAAATGTTAACTGTTCTATAGTTTATGCCTTTGATGTAAAGCTGATGATGACCGCTTATGGTCGAACACGTTTCTGATTAAACATTTATTTTGAGTAGTTTACTACTGGACTGCTTATTTAGTGCTTATGTTTAATAGTCTTTTAAGATATTAACCTTTGAGAGCAGTTTGTTTAAAGTTTTATTGGAGATATCTACATTCCAAATTTCATTGATCTTGATTGAACAATGCAACCTGTAGAAGGATAAGAAAAAAGTAGTAGTCTTCTTTTTCTTTTTTAGCAAAATTGCAAAAATTGGCATTTTTTGTCAATTTTTGCAATTTGCCGAAAATTTCTTCTTCAGCTATATTACTGACACAGAGAAGTTACTTATTAAAATGATGAACAACTGCTGTTTTTTTCCTGCAATTGTAATCTTTTTTGTGTCAGTAGTACAGCTGAAGAATTCTTCACATGTAAATCAAAAACGTTTCTGTAATAAAATTCTTTCTTGACTAGTGCTGTGTATTTTTATTGTTGTAGTACTTTTATTAATTGAATCTGAAGCTTCAAATTTTGTAATCAGTGTCCTATTGAATATTTTTCTTGAATAAAATTGTCAGATTAATAATATTTAACTTAGAATGAAAGTTACAGCAAGTTGAATTTCCACAATAATGACATCTGTAATAAGACACAGTTAGTGACTACTGTACTTGGCTTAGAGTCACTGCCAAGATCATGCTAAGTGGGAAATGCAAGAGTGCACAACACCCCAGTGTCAGGATTCAGAAATAGCATAAAGTCAGAATAAAATATATTTATAAAAATATTTACATAGCAAATTAAGTCTGCCACCTCAATGGCAACTACTATTGGCACAGCCATACCGTACTCTTGATGATATATTAAGGAAGAAAAGAATATCAATCAGATTTTTTTTTTTAACAGGATGATAGAATGCTTGATAAATCAAATTCTACTCCTCTTTTTTATATCTGACAATCTTTATGCATTTAATATTAGAAAACTAAATAAATTACATACATACAATGTATTATATGTAATTTAATTACGTTTTATAACATATATCCAAATGTTCTGTAATTTATTGAAAAAAAAAGTGAAGTATTCATTTATTTGCAACAAGTAATTATTGCAATATAATTTGTAATTTTAATTTGACTCTAATTTTTATCATCAATTATTTAACATATAATAAAGAAAATTAATCTGGAACATTTAAAAATATTTCAAATGGTGCATTTAAAATAAAACATTGATAATTAATTATCATTTCTGGGTTTCAGATTACCCTGAATAATCCAACTCTGAATAATTGAGAGTCTACCTTATCTGTTTTGTATTGATAAAACATTATCAATTTAAATGATTTATAATTGTAACTATTTTTAGGAAAACTAATAATTACAGATTCAACAGATATGATTAATTATTTGTCTGTAATTGTTAATTTTGCAAAAATTATTAATGTAAGTGTTGAATCTGTAATTAATTATGAAAAATTACCATATATACTCATGCATAAACCAATTTTTTCCTCAAAAAAATTTCCAAAATGGGGGATCAGCTTATACACAAGTAAATAAAAATCAACTTTTTTTGGCTGGAGAAATTGAATAATAAGCAAAACCATAACTTACCAAACATCATTTGAAGACCAAGAAGGACATTTTGCAATGATTCATTTAATATAATACCAGGTAAAATTTTATCTTTCTCTAAAGTGATCGAGCACATCATGCCACTGACTTCAACCTGTGTCTATATACCATAAGTGTATCAGATAGGCAATGCCGTGCTGCCCAATGTGACATGATGCAAAAACTCTCGACAATCAATCAAGAATCTTATCTAGGATTCATATTTGGGTGAAAAAAATCATTATTAATTAAGAATGTTTTAATCCATTGGCTAGTAATTGATAAATGCTTATCATATTTAACTTATTGATGATGTAATTAAAGCAGATTAAAAAGTAACTAAAATAATGTTTAAAATAATGAAAAAATAATTATTTAAAATCTCTGTATAGATTAAAAAGTAACTAATGTTTAAAATAACGAAAAGTAATAATTATTTAAAATCTGTATTGAAAAATAACTTTAGTCTATCAAAGAAAGTTCATCGTAAGCAAAATCAAAACTTTGAAATCCTACATTTAACATCTAGAAATCATATTGTATGTCATCCTAACAGTATATGACATCATCGTTAGGCTGATCCACTCATTTTTAAAATATGATAACTCAACTCAACTCAACTAGTAAAAATACAATATAAAGGAAAACAAAATTTTAAATGATCTCTCAAATTGTGTGACATAGATATATTATTCTAACAGAATTTTTACTGTGATAATTTAATACAAAATTTTTTAGAAAACAGTTATTCAATAACAATAATAAAAAGAAAATATTTTTATGTAAAATATCAAAATTTTATTATTGCTCATTAACTTGGTATTTTCTGAAGCAATGCCATCTTAATGATAATGTCATACACCAACGTCATCATTAGGATGACATAACAGGTTGGAATCATGCTGACTGATGTGCTGCAACACAGAAATTCTCAATAATAATCCAAGAACCTTATACAGGTAGGGTTCAATTAGTGCGAATTCAAATAATGCGATATTCGATTATTGCGACTTATAAAAATGATACCGTTTTTCAGTTAGTGCGAGCAAATATTCGATTAATGCGAGTTGTAAGTATAGACCAGTCTTACTAACAAAGGTCTGTGATTAATGCGAATTGTAAGCATAGACCAGTCTTACTAACAAAGATCCGTCCCCTTTTAAATTAATGCGAGTTATAAGCATAGACCAGTCTTACTAACAAAGCTCTGTCTCCTTTTTGGGTTGTAAACATAGACCAGTCTTACTAACAAATATCCATCTCCTTTTATGATGTCAATTAAAATGTTAATTTTCGGCTAGTAAAACTGTACGAGGAGCAGTCCAAGAACAGTCACTTGGCTTTGAAGGGGTATAACACATTAAAAAAAAAATAAAAAAACTTATTAGTTTTAGGTATTAACATAGTTGTAAGTCTATTAAAATAAAAAAACTTATTAGTTTTAGGTATTAACATAGTTGTAAATCTATTACTAACTTAAAATAAGTTCCCTCTTCTCATACTTTCTAGATATATTACTAACACGGTTCTAGGTTTCTAATAACATAGTACTTAATTTTTCTACTAACATAGTTCTAAGCTTCTACCTAACATGAAATGGGTTGGGTTACTTTCACACATGTCATCACACAGATTAAGTTGGAAAGGTTCTTTGTTTTTTCTACATTTTGCTTTTAATGTTGGCCCATAACAGCTCCCTTAGTACTCTATTTGAGTGGAAAGGGGCAATCAAAATTTAGCCACCAAGCTTACCAATACAAAAGAAAAAAAAGATGGTTCCAATTACTCAACTTATTTGTCATATATAAAATATGTAATTCCATCAATAGATGGCAGCACTATGTAGACAAACATACATAAAAAAAATATATATATAAATAAAAAAAAAGACAAACTGATGAGTCAGAGTCAGTTCAAGGATGTGCTGGCTAGAGGTAACTAAAGTTGTGTGACTCCAATTCTTTAATCTTAATCTCATTAAATTCTATAGCAAAGAATATAAAACATAACATGGTGTCAGAAAGATACTCACACGTATTTTTTAAAGTAAGACGAGGAAAGATGGAGCTGTAAGCCAGCCAGAGGAAAACTTGGAATGCAGGTTATTTAATCTTTGATCCAGCTGATACTCGATCTATCTGCTCTCTTCGATCAGACATTCCTTTCTGTTGCTTAGATTCCTTGGTTAGCAATGCAACTTATAAAACAGAAGAAATGGCAAGTAATTTACCAATTATACTGCTATTTAAAGCAATTCAAATCCATTAGAATCCTGGAGGCATTGGAGACAAGATTTTGAGGATTATGTAGATGTACTGAGATACAGCAACAAATCTGAAAAAAACAAAAATGGCACTTTTTCGTCACGTATGTGGGGAAGAATTGAAAAAACAATTCTGATTGTTCAATTTAGTGCCAGAAATTGGAACTGAAGAAGTGAGTTTAAAACAAATTCTTGATGAATTTGATAAATATTTTGTGGATTATCAAAATGAGATTTACGCATCATTTAAGTTTCTAGAAATAAAAGAAGAAAAAGGAAAAAAATTTTCTGATTTCTATTCAAGATTAAGATGTGCAGTCATGGAATGTAACTATGGACAGTTAATGGAACACATGCTGCATGATAAAATAATCCAAGGAATATTAGACACACTACTGCAAGAGAGATTAATTTGTGAGACTAGTAAAAAAGCTAAAATGCTACAAGAGGTAGTTAGTGAATACAAGACAACTGAACACAGCAAAGCACAGACTTTGGAGATGAATGAAAACAGGATTTCCATAGATGCTCTCAAAAATAATAGAAATCAAGTAAAGTCTGCACGATTGATGCATAAACATGCCTGAGAACAAAAGAAAGAATTTAATTGCAGATATTGTGGCAAGACACATGAACCCAAAATGTGTCCAGCATTTGGAACCATATGCCAAAATTGTGAAGGGAAAAATCACTGGGCCAAGGTATGTAAAACAAAATTACATAATAGAAAACAAAATACTTGTTGAATAAATGCCGTAGAACGATCAACAGAAGACAGCGATTCATAAATCATTTATCTAGGGCAGTGCTTCTAAAATTTTTTTCATTACAAGATTTTTTGCGACCCCAGGAATTAAATATAAAATAAAACATGCAAGTACAGTAGAACCTCTATATTCGGATGCACTTATATTCGTAAAATCCAGTATTCGGAAAAAATTTTCAAAGGAAAATTGTATCGATATTCGCATTTATCGCTATATTCGGAACAATATCAGTAATCTCAAGTTGCCAGCTTGGGCAACTTTTTTTCGCTTTGTGATCTTTGGGTTACATTCTAAGTAGTAGTTTTTGCAAATGTGTAAATAACTTTTTTGGGCAACACTCGTTTGTTGGCAGTTACGAATCCGTCATTGCGTTTTGTGACTCTCGTGGTTTAATTGTTATTTTTTGTGTAGCTTTGCATTATTTTTATTAAAATACTGTATACTGTATTATCAAAAATAGATGATCATGGAAAGTGAAGAAAGAAAATCTAAAAGAAAGGCTATGAGAACTACCATTGAATTAAAACAGGAACTTATTTTAAAATACGAAAATGGACATAGTCTTTCTCACCTAGCCAAGGAATATAGCATGTCGACATGAACTATATTTTCCATTATAAAAAATAAAAATGCGATAAGAAGTGCTAATGTGTGTTAAATTTTTCATTTCTGTATATATTATTACTATTAATATTATTATATTACTGTATATGATTTCTTGCTTGTACCTGTTATTTTAAAAGTATAATTAAACAATATTCTGACTTAAAAAAATGGTTTGTGAGAAGTAACTTTTTGGGTCCAGAACGAATTAATCCAGTTTACATTATTTCCTATGGAAAAAAATGATCCAATATTCAGAAAATTCAATATTCAGAACACACTCAAGAACCAATTAATTCCGAATGTAGAGATTCTACTGTACATAAATCATTTACACACCTATTAAAACAAACACAATCAACCAACTATACTGAAAATACATATGTTACCATACGTTAAATATTGGGCGTTTGTAAAATTACATATAAACTGAAATTCTAGTGTTTGAATTTAATTTTAGTGACCCCAGCATTTCATTTCATGACCCCAAATGGGGTCACGACTATGGGGTGTCTTCTCAAACCATGGGTATTCTCAAACTATGTATACAGTGTCTTCTCAAACTATGGGTCACGACCCATAGTTTGAGAAGCACTGATCTAGGGGAATTAAAATCTGTCGATACATTGGATACTGAGAAAGTAAATTCTGTGTGGCTGCAAAAGATTACAATAAATAAAAATAAAGTAACTTTTAAATTGGACACTGGGGCTCAGTGAATATAATTCCAGAATGCAAAATAATAAAATGGAAAAACAAGCTAATAATTAAGAGAAGTAAACAACCTGTGCTTGACTGCAGCAATAATGTGGTTCTAATTCTAGATGAATGTATTTTAATATGTGAAACAAAGAAGTTTGAAAAGAAATTTAAATTTTTGGTGACAATGTTAGCTTCATGCCCCATTTTAGGCCTTCAAGCCTGCAAAGAGTTAACATTAATCAAGCGACTAAATCAAATAAAAGAACTAAATAGCTGTAGTTCCACAGAAACACCTGAACAAGTTATAAATGAATTTGCTGATGTGTTTACTGGAATTGGATGAATTAAACATGCTGTAAAAATTAAGTTAAAAGATAACTGCATTCCCCATGTAGCAGCACCATGTAAAATACCACTCTCACTTCACAATAAAGTTAAAAAGGAGCTTCAATGCATAGTTGAAACAGGAATAATCTGTAAAGTTGAAGAACTTACTGAGTGGGTCAGTAATATGATAGTGATAAATACACCAAAAAAGCTACACATCTGTCTTGATCCTAGGCCATTAAATAATGGAATACAGAGACCACGCTATCCTATACCAACAGCAGATAATCTCATAACTAAACTTCAAGGTTGTAAGATATTTACGATTTTGGATGCTAAAAATGGATTTTGGCAACTTCCATTAGACAAAGAGTCGTCTTATTTAACTTCATTCACTACACCTTGGGGAAGATATCAATTTTTGGTGTTACCATTTGGACTGAATAATGCTCCTGAAGAATTCCAACATGCTATGGATGAAAGTTTTGAAGAAGATTCCAAAGTCAGTCCTTATTTTGATGATATAACTTTAGGTTCATCATCAATTGAAAAACATTGTCAGTTATTTTGCCGAACTCTTACTCGGGCCAGAAAGGCAAATTTAAAATTTAACATAAATAAAACCCAGCTTTCTTTATCCTCGGTGGATTATTTGGGTCATGTCATATCTGATAAGGGTACAGAACCAAACCCGAAGAAAGTAAAAGTAATTAATGAATTTGCTGTACCTAAATGTTGAGAAGATTTACAAAGATTTCTGGATATGGTCACGTATTTAGCCAAGTTTACTCCCAACCTGTCATTCTCTATGTCAATTGTTGAAACAAGATACAGAATAGTTGTGGGATGAAAATGCACAATGAGATTTTGAGTTAATAAAGAGAGTGATGGTGCAAGCTCCATGTTTGCAATACTTTGATGAAAATAAAGCTGTAACTATATCAGTAGATGCCAGTTGCAATGGATTGGGAGCAGTGCTACTTCAAGACAATAAGCCAGTTGCATATGGATCTGCCTCGCTTACTGAAACACAGCAACATTATGCTCAAATAGAAAAGGAGCTATTAGCAGTAGTCTATGGACTTGAACACTAATTATTATACATTGGAAGACAAGTAGTGCAGACTGATTATAAGCCCTTATTAAGATTAAGCAAAAAGCATTATGACACAATATCTCCTCGACTTCAACATATGCTTCTAAGACTTAATAAATATAACGTAAATCTTGAATATATCCCAGGCAAGCAACTATTAATTGCTGACGCACTATCCAGAGCACAGTCACTCGGGGATAAGTTTGAAGATGAAGTAGAACAAGAGACAAGTATCAAATTATGTCTTCTAACACATGTCACACCTGCTAATGGAAGGAGTATTTTGCATCTCGAACGATGCAGAATTGCAGGATGTTTTGCATCATATTGAAAATGGCTGGCCAGATAAAAGCAATGCCAGAATTGCTGCTCAACCTTATTGGCATTGTAGAGATGAACTATATAGTACTAAAAAAAGTATGATTTGTCGAGGGCAGTGTCTTATAGTGCCATCAACTGCAAGAATGAAAATTTTAGGAAAGTTGCACATGTCACATAGAGGTGTTGTTGCATGCAAATCCAAGGCTAGAGAGTATTTTTATTGGCCTACTATCAATCAGAATGTGGAAAGATATATTAGCAAGTGCAAAATTTGCCAGCAGCATCAACAGGCTAATCGGAAAGAGATCCTGTTTAATCAAGATCTTCCAGAGAGACCATGGCAAAAGATGGCTTTGATTTTTTTATTTAAAGGAGCAACAATACCTCCTGATAATCGACTATTTTTCAAAATATATTGAAATGCAGCCTCTGAATAGCATGACTACACAAGCTCTTGTGACAGCAATGAAAGCTATTTTTGCCAGGCATGGAATACCAGAGGAATTAGTGAGTGATGGAGGACCTCCATTCAATTCAGAATCTGTGCAGAAATTCTTCAAGAAATGGAATGTTTTGCATCAGATTACATCACCTCATTTTTCAGAGCCAATGGACAAGTTGAGAGAGCTGTACAAACACTAAAGAATTCACTCACTAAAGCTGAGGAGAATGGAAAAGATCTGTTTGTAGTCTTGCTAGATTATAGAATCCAACAATTCAACTGATCTTCCTTCTCCAGCTGAGCTATTGATGCTTTTCTGTCATCACATCCTGATTGTCTTAAACCAAAATTTCCAATCAATAAAGCTAAAGCATCTTTAAAGAAAAGACAAGAAACTCAAAATAAATATGCTGATAGGAATGTGATTCAGTTTCCAAAACTTCAAAATAATGCGAAAGTATGGTTCCGTCACAAACTAAATGAACCTTGGAAACAAGGTACAATAGTACAGATCGGTCCGCAACCTCGTTCATACATCATTAAAGGAAAGGATGGAAGAATATATAGAAGAAATAGGTTTTATGTTTGAACCTAATACTTCTCAGGATAATAATCTAACAGTAAGTGTAAGAACAGTGGAAGATTTTTACCCCAGCTTCAGTGTTGAACATCCATCAGCATCAGTTCCAAAAAATAATCACTCAGAAGGTCAACCAAGTATGTCATTTAACCAGACTATAAGAAAATCATCCAGAAACATAGTGAAGCATCATCGTTACAAAGACATTTAAATCATAAGTAAACTAAAAGCTGTAACATTGGCAATAGAACTCTAAATTAATAACTTATTTTAAATTAGTTTTTTATATATTGTAATTGAGACTATAATGTGCTAAATGTCATCTATTAACAGTTATAATAATAATCTAAATCCTGTTTATAATTTCTTAAAAAAAGGGGGCATGTCATATATGTAATTCCATCAATAGATGGCAGCACTATGTAGACGAACATTAAAAAAATATATACAAATAAAAAAAAGACAAACTGACGAGTCAGAGTTAGTTTGAGGATGTGCTGGCTAGAGATAATCTAAAGTTGTGTGACTGTCCAATTCTTTAATCTTAATCTCATTGAATTCTATAGCAAAGAATATAAAATATAACATTATTGAATATACATAGTTCAATTATTGGATTAACAAAAATGATATACTTTGTTTTACCGGGTTTCACTATAGTCCGGATTGTAATTGTTAATAAAAAATTTTGAATTTACTGTACTTTATGTTTTAGAATAAATATGAAATGTAAGTGTGCTTGCTACTTAATACCTATATATGACTCAAATAGCCACTATGACAAGTTGAGACAAGCAGGCACTGCTCCAGTGTTGGCAAATTTATCTGAACAATGTTTGTTATAGTGTCTGCCTCTCAAGTGCAATGTTGTCAGTTGTTTACCACAAACGCTTAAATGAATCATTGAATGGGAATGAATAATGGCATATCGGCGTTTACGACTCATCAGCTTGCGGCCGCCCAGTTTAAATGGGAATCCGCCTTTACGCAGAGCGCCGTTCTGCATTTGGAATGGCGCCGAGCGGCCGACTTGGAGAAAGTGAATGCATTCTCCTGCTGGGCGAACCCTCTTTATCTATTCATCTTTATGAGCTTAGATCCACTTTCTGTCCCCTTCTGTCTATTGTAAATCTTTATAAAAGATTTTAAGTTTAATGATATAAGAAATAATTACTAATGTAATATAAAAGGTTTTAATGTTTAATGCGTATGAAATAATTATTAATGTAAGAATTTACCAATTTAAAAAAACATGATCAAATCGAAAATCTCTTGGAACCAATTATAATTTTACCCATAGGTTACATACCTCGATTAGTCTGGTAAGAAAGAGGAACCAATTAACTGGACAATGTGAGGTATTGCTGTATATAAATGACTATCTCCCTCTAGATAATATATATTTTTATAATGTTTCACAGTTTTATGCTAGAATTATAAACTTCATTTAAATCAGTGGTTCTCAAACTTTTTTAGGATTTCTTATGTGACGGTTTCTTTACAATTTTTTAGATTGTTCGCAGACACTTTACAATTAACTACACTTAACATATAGGCTACTGTTACCAAAACATTTTTTGACAAACAATTATTTATTCATAAAATGCCAAATCTTAGTCAAATAGCTAATCATAAGAAAGTTTTTTACACACAATCTTTCTCCTGCAGTATTCAGGATATTGAGCAGTGGTTCTTTAAACTGGAGTATGTGGCCCCCTAGATAACTGTGGACCCCAGTTTGAGAACAACTGATTTAAATAGATTCAGAACAATTAAATCTGTCAGATCATTCCAGGTCTATGTAGCCAAAACTTTTAATCATAAATTTTAATCTTTCTACTATTGTTATTTTTTCCCATATATATATTTTAATGTTTATTTCTCTTTGTGTTTTTCATGTGTTTTATGTAATGCCACATTGTTTTTAGGTGGAACTTAAATTAACATTTGTTTTGTAGGAACTAAATAAATAATTATATTTCAGATGTCAAAATTCAAGTAATTCTTAAGGAGAAATTATTTTGTTTTGATTGATTGTAAGATAAATTTTGATAATTATCTGAGAATAATTGGTGAATTATTGTAAAATACTTATTATGTATATTCAATATACATAAAAATGTTTCTTCTTTCAGATACTTTTCTTAAGTAAGTTTAATAAATTAAAATAGTATTTAAGTCATTATTTATCATGATTTATATTTAATATTTCTGTATTATTAAAAATTCTTCATTACTCATTTGAGTTAGAAAGTATAATATAGGTAATAAATTAGATTAAAGAAAACTTAAATTTTTTGATTTCTTACGGCACTCTGAAATTTGATTTAATTAACATTAGTTTAAACAATAATATAACAAAATATATCATCATAAAATATTATTTCTGACATTATTCACATAATGTTTTTAAATGTAGTACACTTATTTTATTTATTTATTAAACTTATTTAAATATTTATTAAAAAATTTATTTTAGTGAATTCACATCCCGGATGCAGGGATATGGGCCTGTACACCCACCTAGACCATCCCATGGTCCTATGGATCATAGCCTCAGTAGCAGTGATGGCAAGGTGGATGGTAGCCTATCAGACACTGCCATTGGTTCTGTAACTGAAAAAGAGGATGGAGAAAAGCATCATAGATCAACAAGAAATGTTGGAGGAGGAAGAATTACTCAATTTGGAGGGCTTTCAAAACGTAGTAGCAGTACTTCTCAACTCAGTGTAACTGGTTAGTGTTAAATATTTTTAATAATGAATAAATATTTTATTAATATTTTAAAGTTGATTTGACAATAATTTAATTTTAATTATATTAAATTATATTTCATGAAATTGTTTAAGCATAAAAATTTAATTAGATTTTTTGAAATTTTTCATATTAAATAATAATTATAATCAACTTCTAGTTTATGAACATTATTTGGCTTTAAGAGGCAGTTTGTATATTGAATATTATAAATTGATCACTATTTATCCATATGAGTTGATTTTAAATATAATTAATTGATTAAAATTTCTGCTAAAATAACTCTCATCAGAATGAATTTTTATCAGTATAGAATTTTTTTAATTCAAAAAACCCTTCTTACATTATATATCAATAATCCTTGTGACAATATTTATATTATTGTCACTAGGATTAGCAATATTAAATATGTTTATTTTTAATTTAGTAACTTTCATTTGTTCAGATTATAAATAATTTTGTTCTCTCTGTATTTTGTAAATTTGAAATAATTAATGAATTAATTGATTTAAAACTAAATTGCATTTAATTGTTGAAAGTAGTTTTAAATTTACCTTTTTTCCTTTATGAATTTTTATAATAAATGAATTTCTTGTGCTATAGATAACTTTTATAATAAATAAAGTAATTTTTATTTTATATCAATATTCAGTATTATTAAGATTTATTTCAAGATGACAACTTGCATTTCTTATAATTTAGAAAATGTTATTAAATGAAAAATAAGCATTTATTTAATATTAATAATCCATTCTAATTTATTTAAATCTTTAATAGGAGCACTGATTAAATTCTGTATTTGTATGGATACAAACAATTATTAAATATAGATACAGATCAACACTGTTTCTTAGATTGTTTTATTAAGCAGATGTTTATAAACCAGAAGTTGACTCTATATGTTTAAAACAATAAAAAACTAAAATAAAAAAAAACATTCATATATCAACGAAAAAATTGTTTAAAGCCTTTCAAAATGTATTAATCATACAATATCAAATACTGTAACAGCTATTCAGAATTTTAAGTTAGTTATGATAAAAAATATGCACCAGTAAAATTTTACTATTCACAAAATAATGATTAATTATATATGCAATAAATATTAAATTTAATTACTGTATATATTTGTGTATAAGCCAAGGAATTTTTTCCAAGAAAAATTTTTTTGAAGAAGGGGTTGGCTTATACACAGATCAGTCAAAAATTGGAAAAATTTTTGCAAGATTTGATAAGATTTGCCAACTCAATTGTAACACTTTCCTGTTGTGCATTTGCACTGACTACATAATCTGCTATATTTATTCCTAACAATGATCATCATGTTACTGATTCTTTTGATTTTTTTTTTTTTTTTGTTAAAAAATGTGGATATGTATAATTGAACATGAATTAATATTTTTACAGGTAATTAATTAAGTATTGGATATCATACAAAAATGACTGAAAATATATGCATTGCAGTTTATAAAATGGTTGCATGCATTTTCTATACACTAATAGCATGTCCTATGTGGTAGTGATTAGATAGACCATGTTTATTACTAAAAATACTCAGTTCTTCTCAATTATATTATTAAAAATATGCAAATGCATATGAATGTTCATATTTAAATAAATTCAAATTTTTAAAAAATATTAATTTACTGAGTGCTTCATAAATAAGATTGGGAATTTGTGGATCATTTTTTTAAGGAGTAAACATGTCTTCTGCAAGTGCACATATCATAAGTTAATATTAAATAGAAATATAGTAATCTCCAATGTTTTTGATTGACAATTTGTATACTTTCAAATAGTTCTGATCATTTAGAAAATATGGGATGATTATTTTTCAGCTAGTTTTGAATATCAGATTTGCACTTCTGACAATTGTGTATGTGATGATCAGCTTTCCACTCCCATCAGTTGCAGAAAAATTTCCATTGCATGTTTTATTCTGATTTATTATTATATAAGCTTTGTTAAATTTTTGTTGAGATTCTCAAATGACAAACAATTTTAATATTTATTTGATATTTTCTGCCAAACAAACATTTTAATACAATCATATTTTAGAAAAATGCAAATGCATTTGAAAACAATGAATATGGCATGACACAATCACATCCATTTGCATTTCTTCATCCTTTTCTTCATGTCACATCACAACATTGTAATACTGTAAGTCTGGCATTTTGTCTAAGCAACTTTATTTATTATAATAGTAAATAGTATTTGAAAAATTTTTTGAATTATAAAAGAAATTACTGATTTATTGCATGAATGCCATATTGTTCTAACATTTGAAAGTTGGAAGTTGGCTTTTACATGGGTTTGGAAGTTGGCTAAAATAGGGGGAGCAGCTTATACACAAATATATATAGTAAATAATTAATAAAATTGCATTATCTATCTTGAAATTTGAGATCCTTGAGATAATAAAACTTGAAATATTTAGAAATTCTCATACTATTAGAAAATAATTTGTTATTAATTGTCAATGATTAAGAAATGAGGCAATGAGGATAAATAGCTGCAGCATCAGTTAAAAATTTTTTTGGAATTTATTGTGAAATTAACTATTCTATTAAATTTTTAATTCAGAATAATTTCAATAAATTATTGTAAATTGGGAATTTATGCAATTTGGAATTTTAGATGTAACACTAATATATTAAATATAAAATTTTCACCATTTGAAAATGATGCAATATTAAGACATAAAAATCTCTACTAGCTTATTGGACCTTAAAATAAAAATTGCAAATGATATAATTTTTTAAAGATCTAATAAGCTAGTTGAGATTTTATTTTATCATAATTAAAAATCTTGTTATCAATTTAGTTTATTGACATAATTTGGTAGAATTTGAAATGAATGATATATACAGCCATTTCAAATTCCATTAATGTCAAATATAAAAACAAAATTATAGTATATATTGTATCATAATTTTGTTTTATAGAATAATATTTTACTAGATGGTGCCACCTTAGTTCTAAATTCTAAATTTAATTAATTAATTATTAATTCAACAGATGGTGGCACCATAGCTTTAATTCAAAAAAATAATCGTTAAAAATTTAATATAGACTTTATCTGCCAGGGGAAATTTGACTGAGTTGTTTATGTAATTTTGTTTTATATTTGATTATCATGAAAAATTCATTTTCTTTAATATGTGATGCAAATGCAAGTATAATAAATCCCTGACTTACAGTTTCAGAGATACACAGATGCATGTCTTTTAATTTTTATTAAATTTCCATAAAATGCTAATAATAAAATTCATTAAACAAGAAATCACAACAAGCACTTGAAGCAGGATATATATAATATACATTATATATATCCTGCTTCAAGTGTAATGTATACACTTGAAGCAAGTCTAATGTATATTATATATATATAATATACATTATATATATTGATAGATATATATAATATACCACTCGCTTGAGATCACCGGCTGAGGAGGGCCATACTAGACCTAAAATATTTCCGGAAAACAATTGTATTATTAATATATGTAATGTATATTATATATATCTAATAATAAATAGTGTATTTATCCTGCTTCAAGTGCTTGTTGTGATTTTCTTGTATTATTAGAAGCAGCAGAACTCAGTTGCTTATAGTTCATTAAACAATTTGCATTTTTTTCAAAAGTATCCATTATAAGTTTAAATTTTCTTATCTATGTTTAAAGTAGATTCATATATTTCATTTTACTATTCTGTTTGCTAATGTATTCATTCATGTATATTGTGAAGGGATTGTTGTACAGCTTCTACTGAAATAAAATACAATCCGCTTCCATCCAAGTTATTTATTTAATAATTACAATAATACTATATCCAGAACATGTTACAAGTTATGCAAGGTCGTTGCACCTTAATTTACAGAGTGTGGATTGCGACGTCTGCTTCTCAGCGTCTCTGTAGGCAAAAAGTGATAGAAATGCCTGTCAGTCAGTCACCAGTGCTCGAGGGGTACGTGAACGAGAGTATCTTTCCGTCGTGCCATCTGTTGGCACCAGGGGTAACTAACTGCCGCAGTACCCCCCTTCGAGCGTTAGTGTTGGGAGGAATCATCAGAGAAACAAACTGGGCGGCGGATATTCCTGCTGGAACTAGTAGTACGCTTGCTTGTTCTTGCATGGTGATCCGTCTGGTGATCACTGTTGTTTAGTTCATTCTTTAATCTGGGCGAGGTTGTATTTCTCGGTTTGATTTTTGATTTCTCTTGATGTAAGGTGGACGGTCGTTGTTGCCTGTCTTTGTTGATGGAATTATCGGGTAAGAGGAAGGCTGGTTTTACCCGATCAATTGACACCACGATCTCTTTGCCGTCTTTTAATATTTTGAAATTTTTATCTGTCCTTTCGAGTACCGGAAATGGTCCTTCATATGGTGGGCGAAGTGGTGCTCTCACTGCATCAAATCGTAGAAATACATGGGTGCATTTACCGAGTTCTGGATGTATAAATATTTTTGATTGTCCGTGACACTGAGTTGGTTTTGGCGAAATTCTCTGCATTGCTTGTTTCAGATGTTTTATGAAGTCCTGGTGATTGGTGTTGTCGGGACTTGATACAAAAAATTCGCCGGGTAGTCGTATTGACTGTCCATATACTAGCTCACTTGGCATTGTCTTTAAGTCCTCTCGTAGAGTCATGCGGAGTCCTAGTAGGACGGTAGGGAGAATCTCGGTCCACCGATCAGTCAAATAGGCTATTAACGTGACCTTAAGTGTACGATGCCAATTTTCTATAAGTCCATTGGACTGGGGGTGAAAAGCACACGTGTGAATATGTTTGATACCCAATAATAAGTTTAAATTTTTGAAGAGATGGGATTCGAATTGGCGATCCTGATCAGTAGTGATTTTTTGGGGTACACCAAAACGGGAAATCCAACACCTATAAAAAGCACGCGCGACTGTGATGGCTTCGATATCACAGAGTGGTTCGGCTTCGGTCCATCTGGTAAATCTATCAATCATGGTTAGACAATATGAATAACCATGCGAGTTAGGTAATGGACCAATTAGGTCGAGGTGTATATGATTGAAACGGTTGTTCTCGCTTGGGAAATTAGCTATTGGGCTTTTCGTGTTCTTTTTTTTTGGATCTTACAGCCCTGGCACGGTATACAAGATTTGGCCCAGATTTTTATGTCGCTTTTCATGGCGGGCCAAACGAAGTTGTCAGTAATTAGTTTGGTTGTTGCTCGTATTCCAGGATGTGCGAGACTGTGGAATTTATTGAACACAAGCCTACGAAATTCGGTGGGGACATATGGTCTAATTTTTCCAGTTGAAATATCACAGTATAATTGTACATCAGAATCCGGTAAAGTCATTGGTTGGATTGTCAGACTGGTGTCCGATTCGAGAAGTTTCTTAAGGTCGGGATCGGTGTTCTGTGCAACGCTTATAGCTTTATAGTCCAGGGTCTGAGGTATGGAGATTGTTTCAACTCTTGACAAGCTGTCTGCTGGGACATTGTCGGCTCCCTTGATATATCTAATATCAGTACTATATTGACCTATAAGATCAAGATGTCTTAACTGTCTGGGAGTACTTTTCTCAAGTTTTTGCTGGAAAGCATAGATTAAAGGGCGGTGATCCGTAAAGATAGTAAATTCCCGACTTTCTACCATGTGCCTAAAATGTTTGATGGCAGTGTAGATGGCGTAAAGTTCACGGTCGAACGCAGACCATTTTTGTTGTGTAGTCGTAAGTTTGGCAGAAAAAAATGCTAATGGTTGTACTTCGGTATTTTGGTCTTTAGATACGATCTGATTGAGAGTGGCACTGATAGCGTATGTGCTAGCGTCTGTGTGTAGTATCAGGTGGGCTGTTGGGTGAGGGTGTGCGAGCAATGTAGCCTGTGCAAGTTTGCTTTTGCAGTCCTCGAATGAGCGTCTATGTGTAGTATCAGGTGGGCTATTGGGTGAGGGTGTGCGAGCAATGTAGCCTGTGCAAATTTGCTTTTGCAGTCCTCGAATGCTTTAATAGAGTCAGGTGTCCATGGGATCTCCGAATTGTCAGATTTTTTGGTTCCTTTTAAATAATCGCATAGCAATAGTTGGGAATGCGCTGCATATGGAATGTTTCTACGATAATAGTTTAATAAGCCTAAAAATCGGCGGAGTTGTTTTACAGTTGTCGGGAGTTGGAGTTTTAGAATGGGTTCGACCCGTTCTGGCAATGGTCTGATGCCAGTAGCGCTTACCAAATAACCCAAAAACAGTAATTCGTCAGCACCCAGAATGCATTTGGTTATATTAATGCAGATACCGTAATTTGATAAACGTTTGCAAACTTCTTCAATATGAATATAGTGTTCATCAGCGTTAGTGCTGGCCACAAGAATATCATTTAGGTAGACGAAAACGAAGTGTAACCCGTGCAGGACTTCGTGCATAAATCTCTGGAACGTTTGGGCCGCACAGGACAATCCGAATGGCATATTCATGAACTCAAAAAGACTGAAGGGTGTAGTAATTGCGGTTTTGTGGATATCATTCGGATGGACGGGAATTTGGTGATATGCTCGCGTCAGGTCGATTTTAGAAAATATTGACTTCCTGTAGTCCTTACATCAAGACTACGGGAAGATGGTGTGCGAAGTCCTGAAGGTGCAGTAACGGGTATCTGTCGGGGAGTGTTATCTGATTTAGAGCCCTATAATCACCGGTGGGGCGGAATTCACTGTTGGGTTTGGGAACCATGTGTAGTGGATTTGACCAGTTCGATTTACTAGGGCGACATATGCCCTGTTCTAGCATTGCTTCGAACATTTTTTTGGCGAGTTTTAACTGCTGTGGATTGAGGCGCCTAGGTCGTGCGAAGACTGGTCGTCCTTTTGTAATGATCTGGTGTACCGTATTGTGTTTAGGTTTAGTTCCTGCCGGGTATGGGCAAAGGATATCCTAATATTTATTTAAGATCTCGCTATATTTTGAGTCATTTGCGATGAGTGTGATATTGCTATCCGTGCTGCGGATCGCCGTGCCTTTCGATGTGAACGACGTCAGGGGATCTAAAATACAAGAATGCTTCAAGTCAATTAAAAGACCGTAATTGTTTTAGAAAATTGGCACCTATTATTGGTTTACTGATATTAGCGATGACGAATGGCCATCTAAACAAGCGTCGCAAACCGAGGGACAGCGAAATGGTTTTTATTCCAAAGGTTTTGATGGGGGTGCCACTTGCAGAGTATAGTCTCATTGGCAAAAGAGGTTTCATAGTCATGTATGTCTGGTAGGAAGGACGCAGACATCGCTTCCACTATCAATCAGATAATGTCTACGTGAGGTAGGGTCATATACGAAAAGGTGGCTTTTGGTATTGGTTGGGAAATCGCACTGCGCCACATGCGATTTTCTTATTAGTTTTCCTGAAAGTCGCATTTTTTTGCTTTGTTTTTGAATTTTGTGTGGTACCAGCATATCCTGTCGGGCCGAGCTGGAGACATTTGTCGGTTTCGACTAATAGATCTGCGTGCAGAGCGCTCTGTTCGGTTTCTAGGTCGAGACATTTGTTCTATTTTGTGAGATAATTCAGCGACTTGTTTTTTTAGTTCGGCGAGTTTGTTGGTTGGTGTAACCGAATTTATGGGGTAGCAATCATGAGTAGTATTTGTGACCGTTACTTCCATAATTTTGTCAGCCATTATAGCCAAATCGTCTAGTTTATTATTGGAAACCGAAAGGATGGCTTGAGCTTGGTTGGGGAGGCATTGGAACCATAAGGTTTTCAAAAGTTCTTCACTAAGTTCGTCTCCTGCTAATTGGCGCATTTTACGTAAGAGGTGTGATGGTCTATCGTCGCCTAATATGAGTTCGGATATCAAAGATTTAAGCCTCTTTTGTTCCGAATCCAGAAACTCCGAGATTAGACATTTCTTGAGAGTTATATATTTGTTCTCGGTCGGGGGCTTTAACACAATGTCATTGATATGGGCTAGAGTATCTGCATTAAGAGCAGCTATGACTGCATAGTATTTAGTGCTGTCTTGAGAAATTCCTGCGACGTTAAATTGTGCTTCCACATTAACAAAGTATAATTCGGGAGATTTTTCCCAGAAAGAAGGAAGCTTTAGAGCCACTCTGTTAATCTCAACCTGCTGTGATTCCATTGTAATATAGCCGTAGATAAAATACACGTGGTGTACCAGAAATATTCGTAGCCTATCTGACCGAGTGCGGGAAGGACAGAATGAGAAAACTACCTACCTCTATCCGCAGAAAACTGTTAATTCTTTGGGAGACTATTATGTTGAGTCTTCAATGTGTAGAGTGCAAAGTTGTGCAGGGTTCTGTGTCACGTCCGGCTCACCAGTGAAGGGATGACGTGAACGAGAGTATCTTTCTGTCGTGCCATCTGTTGGCACCAGGGGTAACTAACCGCCGCAATTGAATTTAAGCATTTTTTGGACTTATACAGTTTTTGATTTATGTGGATTTTTTATTTTTTATTGGAATTGTTAACCACATAACTTGAGACCTACTGTATTTACTAAACTTTCTTGAGTCATTTTTGGACTACAAATATTTTTGAATCAAGAAAGTTTGGGTAAACTTTCTTGATTCAAAAACATAGATTTTTTCACTTTTTAACTTCTTTGAAATCAGAATATCTTTTACAATTGATATTAAACAAACTTTTCATTTTCTAATTTGAAAAAATAAATTATTGCTATATCAGTTGGAAATAATGCTATTTTCTAGAAGCAAATTACCAGTATTATTCAAAGCATTACAAGACACTCAAATAATAAGATTAAAGATAAAATTATAAAATGAAAATAAAATAGGCAAAACAAATTTTGCTACAATTAATGAAATGGAAAATGCATCTATCATGCAATGATCATCAAATGAAAAATCTAGTATTCCAGGAAAATGCATAATTATCATTGATATTTACTTATTGATCAGGACCATGGGAGAAAAAACAAAAATAATAAATAACACAAAAATAACAATAACATTTTGTGTTATGTAAACCTAAAATGTTAAATAATGCATTATGTTTACATTATTTTACTGTTTAATAAATAATGGAAATTTTATACTACAGAAAAAATTTATAAAATGCATATTATCATTTAGAAAAATGCAATCATATTAATTAATTTAAACAAAATTGTTTTTACAAATGCCACTCATAATTTAAAATTGAATTCTAAATATATCAGACATTTAGATGTTATAATCATAAACAAGATGGCAGTGGATTTCTGATAAAGAACATCAATTTTTATTTCAGAAGTTGAAATAAAGAGCATTTCTTATTTTTTGTGTTGTTGATATTTATAAATAAATTTTGTCTTATAATTGGCTTTTACTATATTTTTATTCTAGATTTACAATAAAATTTGAATAATTTTCCCTTTTCATGCTACTATCAAAATTAGGGAAAAAATTACATGAGTAAATTAGTAAATCAATGATATCTTAGAATTGAGAAAATACAGTACAGGTAGGCCTCAATTAGTGTGAATAATGGGTTCCACGAATTTCTTGCACTATTCGAAATATTAACTATATGTAAAATATGGTAATTGGTTCTTGCTTTGTGAGATTCCGGCCATTAGCAAACCTCACAATGAATAACAGCAATACTAACTGTTTAAGAAATATTTATTTTCATATTTTACATCGTTGTTCATCATCAAATTAATAACTTACCAGAAATTGAGAATCATACCACGTCAAACCAACCGCCAAATCGAAACCAAAAAGAGCTTATCAAAAGCGGAAGTTGAGCACTGCTTTTATGTTGCTCAATCACATCCATTTTTTGCTATAGTGTAATCACTAATCTCTTGTTTTTTTCGTTTCCTGTTTTATCATCAAAAGTGTTCTTCTTTTTATCCTCTTATTTTTTTTATTTCCTGTTTTATCGTCAAAAGTGTTCTTCCTTTTATCCATGTTCTAGCGTAATCACTAACCTCTTCTTTTTTGTTTCCTGTTTTATCATCAAAAGTGTTCTTCCTTTTATCATTGTTACTTTTTAAAAGAGAAAATTCTGTACTATACTGTATGTATACGATACGTTTCCTGTTTTATCGTCAGAAGTGTTCTTCCTTTTATCCATTTCGAAAACTTTTTAAAAGAGAAAATTCTGTACTATACTGTATGTATACAATAGCAGCCAAGTAATAGTAATATTGAATAGCTAATGGCAAAAAGTCCATCTTTCTGGTGTTTCACCCTTCAAAGCCAAGTGACTGATTAACGGCAAAAAGCCCATCTTTCATGATCTTTCACCCCTTCAAAGCCAAGTGACTGCTCTTGGACTACTCTTCGTCCGGTTTTACTAACCGAAAATTAACATTAATTTGTTAATTGACATCATAAAATGGGATGGACCTTTGTTAGTAAGACTGATCTATGCTTACAACTTGCATTAAAATGGACCTTTGTTAGTAAAACTGGTCTATGCTTACAACTCGCATTAGACCGAAAATTAACATTAATTTGTTAATTGACATCATAAAAGGGGATGGACTAAACGAAAATTAACATTAATTTGTTAATTGACATCATAAAAGGGGACGGACCTATGTTAGTAAGACTGGTCTATGCTTACAACTCGCATTAATCGAATATAACTTTAATTTGTTAATTGACATCATAAAAGGGGACGGACCTTTGTTAGTAAGATAATTTGTTAATTGACATCATAAAAGGAGGCGGAGCTTTGTTAGTAAGATGGTCTATGCTTACAACTCGCATTAATTGAATATTTGCTCTCACTAACTGGATCTATACTTACAACTTGCATTAATCGAATATTTTCTTGCACTAAGTGAAAAACATTAATTTGTTAATTAACATCATAAAAGGGGACGGACATTTGTTAGTAAGACTGGTCTATATGCATTAATCAAATATTTGCTCACACTAAGTGTAAAACGGTATCATTTTTAAAATTAATCGAATATTTGCTCGCACTAACTGAAAAATGGTATCAATTTTAAAAGAGGCGAAGCTTTGTTAGTAAGACTGGTCTATGCTTACAACTCGCATTTGACATCATTAAAGGGGACGGACCTTTGTTAGTAAGACTGGTCTATGCTTACAACTCACATTAATGAAAATTTGCTCGCACTAACTGAAAAACGGTATCATTTTTATAAGTCGCCGAGCTTTGTTAGTAAGACTGGTCTATGCTTACAACTCGCATTAATCGACAGCTTTGTTAGTAAGACTGGTCTATGCTTACAACTCGCATTAATCGAATATTTGCTCGCACTAAGTGAAAAACGGTATCATTTTTATAAGTCGCACTAATCGAATATCGTAACTGAAAAACGGTATCAATTTTATAAGTTGAGATCGGAAGAGCGTCGTGTAGGGTCTATGCTTACAACTCGCATTAATCGAATATTTGCTCGCACTAACTAGTCTATGCTTACAACTCACATTAATCGAATATTTGCTCGCACTAACTGGAAAAACGGTATCATTTTTGTAAGTTGTACTGATACTGATCAAATATCGCATTATTCGAACTCACACTAATCGAGGCCTACCTGTACTATATTTGTGTATTATAATCAAAATAGAATAATTAGTACTTATTTTCTTGATGTAGAAGTGTTGATAAATAATAGTTATTTTGTATTAATTTAAATTTTATAAAATTTCTAAGAAAATTATATCATTATAATATTTTAAGTATATGATGATGAGTTTAAATGTGTAAATGAATTTCAATAGTCTTATTTGCAATAGATTATTATTAATGAAAAGCAAAAAAAATACAATAAGCTTATTTGCATATTGATTTGTCAGAAATACTCTTTGCTCAATATTATTGTTGCATCACAAGCAAAGTTTATCTTTTCTCTGTCACTGCATGTTTATCTAAGTTGAATAATTTATAAATGTGAAATATTAATTTGAAATTTAAATAATAATTAAAATAGAAATAAAAATATTTAAAGACTTGTGAAGCAATTATGAAAAGTACATATTTATAGATTCAAGACACTTTTAATTAAAATTTCAAAATTTTTAAAAATCAAACTTTTCGATATTTTATAACAAAGTATAAAAAACTTGATCAAAAGATACCTATTTTGTTGTTTGCTCAAAAGTACTGTGTGGTTGTATGTATAATTAATTAGTTCTTTTGAAGCTAAGTTTATAGTTTATTTGAAAAAATGAACAATATTTTATCCACTTAGATATTTTGCAATATATATAAGGAAATATTTTCAGTTTTTTTAAACATAATTAACTTAAAATAATTAAACTTGAGCTGAAATAATAATTTAAATTTAATACAGTGTATAAAAATAAATAAATACAGCACTATTTAGTAATAGAAAAGGTTTTAATAATTGTAATCTGAAACATTTTTGATTAAAAACTTAATTAACTTCAGTAGAAATATACAAATTAAGAGAACATTACAAAAAATACTATACTATTTTTTGTATTTTTTGTAACATTGTAAATAGTGCTGTGTTTGTTTATTTTTATTTTGACTGGAAAGAAGCAGTATAATACCCATTTAAACCTGTTCTTTTACACTATATATTTTTGAATTATAACAATTCAAATATAGATATATTAGATTTCACAAAATTTCACAAATAATAGATCTAATATATAGATCTATTATTTGTGGAATTTTTTGCTTTATAACTCATACAATGTATTTTAAAGTTTTTTATTATTTACAAATACCTATAATTATCATCATGATGGATTTATTCTTTCACTGCTTGAAAAGTTTCAGTTTAATTGGGCATAGATAGCTTGATTGGTTTATCTTTGATATAGGTCTGAATTATAAATTCAATAGAAATATAGTAACAAAAGAATGAAAATAGAATGAGAGTATAAATCAACTATTTATTGACTATGTTTTTATTTTTATTTTGATTAATTCTATGTTATTGATTATGACCACTTCTAAATATACTTTAAATATTTCTTTTAATTTTATTTTTTAAGATAATTAGCAAATTTTTTCAAAAAACTTTGTTGATAAAGATATTTATAGATATTTTTTATTTGTTATATTTATTTTAATATTGTTTACCATAATAAAACAGTATAATTTGCATTAAACAATTTAATAGGTAGATTATGTATTAAAAAGAAAAGAAAAGATATTTATTGAAAAACATTTTTATTCTAATAAATTCATCATTCCTCTTAAGCAAATACATCATTATAAAATTGATATATAAAAATGATTTTTCTGGATAGATATTAAGAAAATCATTTTTTGAAATTCAATCTTTAGTTTTTATTTTTATTTTAAGATAAAATTAGAGTTGCTGAAATTTATGAAAGTTTGAGCTAGCCAAATTATTTTGATAAATATTATTTATTGTTCTTCAAAGTCCATTAATCACCAGTCAATGAAACTATGGCCATAATGAAAATTTGTATTTTACTCTTGTTTTGTTATACAAGAATTGCTTGGACCAAACTATGCTAAATACAATATTCATAAAAAACAAACATTGTGTAGAAAGCACTTGTAAAAACCAAACAAAACTGATAAATAATTAATATAAACATTTAAAGCATTATGTAAAAATAAAATCAAATAACAAGAAACAATAGCTTCAATTCTATCTAAAGATTTAAATGTTTAAAATTAATTCATTAAAATAATATAAAAGGCTAAAATTCAGTTAGTAGTGTTTTATGTAACATATTTTATCTAATTAAAAAAAACCAGAATAATTAAAAATTCTTTTCAGTAAAGTTTAAACAATTAAAATGCTATGATCATTTGTCGGTAAAATAAGATCAAATGACTAAAATTTACTTAATACTAAATGCAGTGTGTGAAAATCACAAATTGGTTGATCTCCTATCAAGTTATATAGTTGAGTAATAAATAAAAGAATTTGGTTGTGCCATATACAGAATCTTGTCTGAACAATTTCCTTTCTTCTTTATTCCCATTGCTAGACAATTCATTTGATCTTTTGAAGTGATGGAACTTGGTACAGATTTAGTTATCCCATAATTATTGTCATAGTTACAATTTCTTAATAAAAGGCTCCAAATCACTCTAGAAAATGGAAAAAAGACGAGTAAAATTATGCATTTTTTTCAGTACCTGCTTGTCACAATAATTTTCTGTTGTTCATTAAATACTATTTACCAATTTAAAATGATTTTTAAGGAATCAAATTTAAAAAAATCAAGAAAAGATGGCTGAAGCTCAAGCTTCAGTCATCTTCTATTTATAAGATAACTCAAGCTTTTTTTATAAGATAACTCAAGCTTTTTGAATCAAGTTGACTCAAGTCAGGATAAATATTGATATATGACAGAATTTTAAGCATAGAAATTCAATATACAAGCTTAAAAATAGTCAAATATATATATATTAGAAATGCCATTAAAATAGTTTTAAACATATGAAAAGAAGTTCAAAAATAAGTTAGTTATATATTCTAAACTAGTAGTTCTCATAAGAAATATTTTTTTGGCTGTAGATTGACTTATTGATGTCAACTATTATTCAGATTTCTATGGAGCTTATATATATATATATAAGCCCCATAGTATTTGCATGGGCTACATTCCAAATATTATTTCTGATGTAGAAAGTCACAAATAATCATTTTGATCTGATTATGATCTCCTCACTTAATATGTAACTTTCATATTGCTTTATATTTAATAATAAACCTGAAATTAATATTTTTAGGCTAAAAAATATTAAGAAGAGAAAAGAGTGAAACCAAATAAAAATGTGAATAAAATAAAAATTTATACATATATAAGAAAAATACAACATAAAAATAGAGAAAACTGCATTTATAATTTAAATAATATGACTATCTTAAAACTACATAAATTTGCAAATTTTGAGGAGCTGATGTATTTTTATAATTTGATTTTCCATTGTTTATGGTAATATAGACAATTATTATATTATCAATAATCTATTTTTAATTTTAAAATAACTTATTACAAATAATTACCCAAAGACAGTAGAGAAGCTTGAAGGACCAGCCAGACTTGTTTTTTTACAATTATTATTAATTGTAATGCTTTATTAGTTTAAAAGTAATGAATATAAAAAATAAAAAGGAAAAAATTAATTTATTGCAATCATAGTAGTAATTTCATAATTTGATATTGAAAATATGATTGTGTTTGAGGCCATATTTAAATGTTCTTGTTGCTACACTTTGAAAACTGCTATTCTAGATTAAACACTTAGTACAGGAATCTCTTGATTAGTGCAGGTTTGAATAATGTGATTTTGATTAGTGCACAAAAAAATTTGAGACTTCCCTTAATATATGCCATGCCAAATTTGATTAGTGTGTTTCAACAAGTGCGATATTTTTTTTTTTTTTGCAAACCCTCTGAAGCATTGGCAACTGAATCTCAGAGATTGTACCTACATGATTAGAGCACTACAATAAATTTATTTATTTATTTCTTTAATTCTGTTAATATTATAACTTTTGTCATCTAATTGTTATATTTTAAATTTGTTCATAACTTTATTTATTAATAAATTTAGCATGAATGGCAACTACCTAATAATAGTCATTACAATAATATATAGCCAGCTTTTCTTCAGTTCCTCTCCAGTATTCAATGTCTACAGACATATAATTATTTTTTACAAAATTAATGTAATTTTGTAAAAATTAAATTTTTTTTTTGTGAAAAATAAATTTTAATTCTTATTATAAATTTTTAAATACCTATGCATATTCCTCAATGATTTAAAATACATGTAATGCAATATAGATAAGTTTTGAGAGAGGAAAAAAAATACATATATATAATTTTATATTTTCCAGATTCATTATAATTGTTCCCAGTTTTTAGTTTGATTAGTGTGGTTTTGATATATGCAGCGTATTGTGAGGATTTATTAACCACACTAATTAAGGGATTCCTGTACATGCAATTCTTTGATTATTATTTTATTCTTAATATAATCTCCT
The DNA here is from genome assembly GCA_000484575.1 of Olivierus martensii. Taxonomy (NCBI): domain Eukaryota; kingdom Metazoa; phylum Arthropoda; class Arachnida; order Scorpiones; family Buthidae; genus Olivierus; species Olivierus martensii. The sequence goes on from AYEL01062446.1 coordinate 50,533, forward strand.
CCACAGCTAAAGAATTTGTCATTTCATAGAACTAGATTTTTGATTTCTTGTTGACAAAATCCATGTTGTGCAGGTTTAGTATTCATAGCAAAGCTGTCTTCGCATTGACATCAGTTTGAATTTGATACTTTAGAAAAGTTCAAATTCAAATTAGCCACTAAGATTTGATCTTTTAGAGCTGGAAAGAGATGGAACCCTCTCTTGGTTCCAGATCAAGGCAATATGTGTTAGATGTTCCACCAAAAAACATTGCAAGAATTATTAAGTTACATTGGCAGTATGTGATCCAGCAATATCTTAAATAAAAATGTAGCATTTTTATATGCAGTTATAACATTTTCATTTTATGGCAATTTTTGAGCATTCCATTGTTAATCAGTATGTAGCTACATTGATTAATGTTTTCTACTAGATATTCATCTTTGTGATCCCAGAACATGGTAGCTATCACTTTTTTTGCAGACTTCTCAACCTTGAGTATTTTCAGTTATAAGGATAAAAGAATATTTTCATTCTGTTTGCACATTTCATTTCTAAAGTATAGTGGTGAATCAATGTCTTGACTCCAGTGATGATATACTTGAAAAATTTATTCAATGTGTCATCCAAATTCAAATGACATATTGTTATAGAAATAATAAGATCAGTACGAATAATAAGATATAAGCCATCATTTGAACTTTGTAATTTCCAATAATACTCATGGAATATATTTTATGAATCCTAATCCCTAAATGATTCTGGTAATCATTTCATGTAAGAGACTTAAAAACAAAAGAATTATGATAAGTGAACTGCAACACGATTTAAAAATTGAATTTTCCATGTATGGTTTATCTATTATTTTGCTGTTGGAAACTGGTGTATGTAAATTTTAAAAACAAAGATAATTTCTCTGGTTGTGTTTATGTGCAAAAAATGCAAAAAGCCACACATTGTTAATTCATAATGTTTCTAAGTCTCTAGATTTAACTGATTGCCATCCATTACCAATACATATGCAATTGTACTCTAATACTAAAATAATAACTGGAATAACAAATCACATTATCAACACATCTGATCAGTATAGGACCAATCTATTATATATCTTGTAAACTTACTTTTTGACTACTAATTATACAATTACAGAGTCAAATAGGGAACACAAATTTTATCAAAAAAAATATTATATATAAATATATAATATAAATCTATGTATATAAATAATAATATTATTTAAAAAATTATGTATATATAAAATAAAAAATATGCCAGTAATTAACTACAAAACATTAGAATTTAACACTAAAAATAAGACTTTTTTAGTCCTATTGAAAACTTATTCCTAAATCCTTTAATCTTTAAGTCCTTTAGCAGTTAAACTTTTTATTGTCAAAAACATTTTCAGGCATCTCATACTCTAGAGCAGTGGTTCTCAACCAGTGGTATGTGTATCATTGGTGATATGCGAGAGATGATCATGGCATTTGTATAGTTTTGACTTCCTGTTTGTATACATGGCAAATTTTTGTTGGTGGTACAGAAATTTTTGAAATTTAGTTTTGATAATATGCAATATGAAAAAGTTCAAACTGCTGCTGCTGCTCTAGAGTGTATAATAAAAGCTGAGCGTGTATAATAAAAGTTGAGATGCCAAGTGCATTGAAAACATTTCTAAGAATAAAGTGTTTGATTGTTAAAGGACTTTAGTATTTGTGTTTGTTAAGTAGTTTTAGTGAATAATATACTATAAAAAGAATACTAGTTCAATGCATTAAAAGTCAAATAGAAAAAATTTATATCCAAATAGAAAAAATTTGATATTATATTAATTTATTATATCTTTATTTTTACAACCTATATTTTTCAATAAAATTTATTCATTCTAAAATTTAAAACAAAGTATTTATGCAGTTTACATATACTTTACTTTTAATTATGCAGGTAGTTCTTAGTTTACAAGTTCCTACTTTATGAGTTTCTGATTTTAAGACTTCTTTTTACTTTTTTAAATATAAATTATCAACAAAATTGATATGAGCATTAATTGCAATAAAAAAATGAATATTTCTAAATCCAGTATTTCAAACTATATATGTAGTTATACAATTTATTTTATTGATCTTTATTTAATTTTATTATAGTTAAATTTCATTATTCAGAATGGCACCCATTTTTAACATTACCGTAAGTTATGGGAAATAAATTCTTGGTTTATGAGCATATTCCAAGAAAAAATTAGCTGGTAAAGTCAGGAGCTAATTTTAAATAAATAATTGGAAAACTGCTTACGCAAATCATATGAATTTTGAATTCTACATACTATTTGATGATTAAAAAAAATTTGCTTTTTAATAAGTTATATATTTTTTTATTTTAAATAACTATTAGATTGAAAAACAAACTAAGTCAGTGTTTTCCAAACTGTGGGGTGCACCCCACTATGGGGGTGCTAGTCTATGGCAAAGGGGATTCAAAAGAATTAACAAAAACATCATTTTTGAGACAAACAAACAAACAACTAAATTCATATTGTTGTCGAAAAAAATGAATCAACAAAAGGGTTATAAATACAGTACCTATATATCCATGTACCTAGAAAGTTTCTGTTGTAGCTGTTTTAAAGACAAAATATCGATCTCATTTAGTGATTGAAAAAGAATTGCAAGTAGCGATAGCTTCAATGGCACCTAATTTGAGAGAAAAACAAGCCACCTATCGCATTAAATATTATGTTGTATTAATAATACAACATAATATTTAATGTGATGGGTGGGCTTATTCTTAAAAATTAAATATGTATTCTATTTTTTGTTTTTTTTTTTTTTTTTGTAAAATTTATTTAATTGTATTAAAAATTATTACAACAAAATATATATATTTTATGTATAAGAACTTTATACAAAATATGGTATATTGTTTTGTAGTATTAAATTGCAAATAGTAAATATTTTAGACTTATGAAAATGAGGGGACATACCAATTTTTTATGAATAGAGGAGGATGCAGGTACAGAAAGTTTTGAAACCACTGAACTAAGTAAATAATTAACATAGTTTAATAGAAATCTAATAGTTCAGCATCTAATGACTTCATACTCCTGATAATCTAGCTTAGAAATTGGGATATATTAATATTAATAAAAACTAACAAATAAAGTTTTTAATAAATTTAATAATTTTGCTGAATCTATAAAATATATGCTAAAAAATAATATACTTTCATAAAAACATATTTCATTATAACTACTTAAACATAGATCATGAGACATCCTGTAATTGGTATAAAGCAATAAAATTTTCTTATGAGAATGATTATTCTGCAATGAAAATTACATGATTAAAAAATAATTGAGCAGAATTAATCAAAATGCACACTGAACATTTAATTTAAATATAAATAACTATTCTATAATGTGGCAACCAATCTTATGAAGTAAGATATTTTTAGTGGTGAGAAAAAATAATTGAAATGACAATAGTAAACAATGTCTTGGTCATTTATTTTTATATGGCATATTTAATGGCTAAACAGATTTAAAGAATTAATATATTTTAACTTGCACATTTTAGTGCAAGTTAAAATATATTAATGACTACTCATAGAGATTCCCTCTAATTCTTTATTATTGTGTATCATCTTTCATATCATCTAGTGATATTTCTGTTTAATTCTACTGGTAAAAATTTTATTCTTATTTGAAATCATTATATCTATAATGATTTGAAATCATTATTTGAAATCATTTTTGTATATTCATTTTATTTATTTATGAGTTTGTAAATAAGTTTCCTTGACAATGTCATTTCCTCATTGTTATAATTCAATGAAAGATTCAGTCCAATTGTAAGTATCAAAATATTTTGGATTGTTTTATTAACAAATATCACATATCTTCAAAATTGTTTCATATGGACAAAATATAGTGTATTTTTCAAGCATTGCAATAAATTATAATATTGTATTATAATTTATTGAATTACACATATATTTAATCAAATTTATATTTATATACATTTTTAAAATAATATAAATATTTTCTCAGGTAGATTAGTGCACAAAATCATTAAAAATTGAAATAAATGAAATAAAAACACAAAAGTTTCATTGCCTTTGACTAGGAAGAAAGCTGGCCAGTAAATAGCAGTTGCCAACATTTGCAAATCTGGCATCATAAATCTTACTCAATATATCATTACATATAGTATATTAGTCATTAAAATTTCTCACACAAATACAAATAATCACTAATCCCTTTAGCAATCCCTTTATGATTTAAAAAAACTGCTAAAGGGCTTAAGGATTAATATCATTACTAACTTTCAAATGTAGGGCATCCTTAATATCATTACATATAATTTATAAGATAAATAACTTCATTATGTACAGTAACCTCCTATTATTTTGTACATACAATAACTTAAAACAAATTTAATTGTCCATACTCTTTTGCAAAAGTGATGATTGAAATTATTTTATGAGCAATACTCTCTCTGTCTCCATAGTTAAAAATAACAATATACACAAATGAATAATGAAATTTATGAACTCTGGATCAAGTTTTTGTGCTCTGTATTTTTTTTTTTTTATAAAAAATAAATAATGTACAGTTCGTTCCAAAAAGTTTGTCACCTACTTCGCAGGGGCTGAACTTACCGGAAGATAGAAAATATTTTAATAGTTTCTTGTTAATATAAATAAATGAATAAAATCTATTTTATAATTTATCATTTTAATCATTATAATAAAATGTAATGAAATTAATAAGAAAATAAAAGATATTTTTTATTTTTTGTTATTATAATGTCTAATTATGCAATTATATAGGATGGGCCAAGATAAACTGAACCCAACCAAGTAATGAAATATGAACTGCAAGGCTATTTTATTTTATATTTTATACAAGTAAATGAGCAGTCCTTTATGATGAATATCCTGGCCTCTTTCATGCGTCGTTCACAGCTCCCTACAAAATATTATTATTATTATTGTGTGTTGCTACATCGAATATCTTCTCAATTGTTGGGTTCAGTTTATCTTGGCCCACTCTGTATCTATATTGTATATACTCTTGTATAAGCTAATACATAATATAAGTTGACCACCCTATTCAGAGATTGAAAATCAATAAAAATTTGAAACTTGTGTATTAACCAACTGCCCAACTTTAAAGTGTTAGAACAAAATAACATTCCTTGAATATATAGATAATTTCTTTTTATAATTTCAAAACTTTTCAAAAGTCAGTTCACTATTGGAATAAATAGACAAAATGTTAGACTTATAGCATTGAAATGTCATGATTCTATGTTTCAATGGGGCAAAGGGAAAACAGGATATGATCATGTTGCCTCCAGTCACATTATCCTATAGTATGATTTTATTGAAATATTTATTTGGCAAAAAATATCAAACAAATATTAAAAGATTTTTGCCAAATCTGAATCTCAACAAAAATATTTAACAAAGTCTAAACAATAAAAAAATCAGAATCAAAACATGCAACAAAAATTTTATGGCAACTGACAGGAGTGGAGAACAGATCAATATGATGTGTGATCAATATATAACCGGACTAGCTTTAAATACATCTTTATTATTAAAAAATTACATTTTGGGGTCCATTGCCTTCAAAAATGTTTTCTTCTACATCAGTACAGCGAATTCAGCATTCTACCATGTTTGCAAAAGCCCCCACAAAGTCTTTTTTATTAAGCTGGTCAGCACTGCCTGTGATTCAGCTTCAATCTCTTCTACTGTTTCAAAATGTTACCCCTTGAGCTTCAATTTCATTTTTGGGAATAAAAAGAATCACACGGAACTAAATCTGGCAAATAGGGAGGGTGTGAAATGAGATTCATGGTGTTGAATGTCAAAAATTCAACAAGTTTTAATTTATGAGTGTGCCAGTTTATTGTCATAATGGAGAAGCCAGTTTTGGCTACAATTCTGGCTCCAAACGATATTCCAATCATGTCAGTAACTTCTCTGATTGTTAATTGTCAATTTTGACAAATAATTCTCTAAATTTCAGTGAATTTTGGCAGTTATGCTGGTATGGGGACTCCCAGTTTCTCATCATCCTCAAGTGACATTTGGCCATTTTTAAACATGAATACCACTCATAACATTGAGTTCAACTAATAGTTTCATCACCATAAACTTAGCAAAGTATTGCAAGAATCTCAGATGCTGTTTTTCCTAATTTTGAACAAAATTTGATGTTTGCTTGCTACTTGAATTTTGCATTCATCTTGGCAATTGCAGAGGGTTCAAAACATGTGTTAACAATATTCCTTGCGAAACAGATATGGATGCCACACAGCACAAAGATTTTTTCCAGACTGAGTCACAAAGCCTAGCAGATCTGCCAGCTACAAGTATTAGCCTCAACCCCCACTATCACCATGGTGGCATAACCACTGCGATAGTGGGGGGTCAAGGCTAATGCTTGTAGCAGTTATATATTGATCATACCTTGTATACATGCAATTGTTAAAAATACAAATGTGATGTCTGAAATCAGCTGAAAATAATAATCATATATTTTTTAAATAATTAGAACTTTATATATATATATTTATTTATTTATTTGTATATTATCTGAAAATGCACAAATTGTTGATCAGAAACATTGGAGAGTGCTATATTTTCATTTAATATTAACTGATAAGACATACATGGCAATCTTACTTGTTAAAAAAAAAAATCAATTTATATTCCTGATCTTATTTCTGTAGCACCCAGTAAATTAATATTTTTGAATATATTTAAATATGAACATTCACATATATCTATATATTTTTAATAATGTAATTGAGAATAAAAGCACTTTTTGCAGTGTAGATTAATTTATTAACTTGTAACTAACATTTTTGGCATACAGCTGTCATTAGGTTACATAATGGAACAGAATCTTTCATTTCAGTGTAACCTGATGATGGCTGTATGCCAAAAATGTTAGTTACAAGTTAATAAATTAATTTACACACTATGAAAAGTGCTTTCTGTATAGTGTTTTTATTTAAATTTAAGTAATAGTAGTTTAAAGGTTTAATATGTCTATATACAGATATTTTAATTTTATAAAAAAAATAAAATATACATTACATTATTCCTGAATGTCCAGAAGAAAACTTAATCATAATGGAATCAGTTAATGTTTTATTATCCACAATTTCTACAACTGAAGACAGTGTGGATTCTAAATTCAAAATTGATAAATTTATTCAATTTATAATTCATAATTTATACTTACATTTTAAATTAAATAAACTAAATCCATTGATATTTTTAATACCTGTAACAGAAGTCCAAAAACTGGCACTAATCACTTTTCCAAAACCTACTTTTGTAGAAGCACTTACAGTAAAATTATATTTTGTATTTGATAGAAGATTTTGGAAAATGGCTTGAAATGTTGTATTATTAAATACATGTTCTATTGGATTAATTTTATCTATATCAAAGGCTAAAGAATATACTGGATGATAAGATACCTGAAACAAATTTTTTAACTACTGAAAAACAGCATAAGAAATTTAAAAAATTTAGATCTAATTAATTTAGAATAAAAATTAAAAATTTATTAAAATATTAATATATACATTTTCAATAAGATAATAATTTTGAATATTTTGAAAAATTTATTTATTCTAGGCAAATATTTAACCAGCTACCTCTAAAGAAAATTACTTTCATAACTTCAGTTACTTTGTCTTTTCTCAATTTTTTATAATTAAATTATTAATTAA
>AYEL01062451.1:0-23440 GCA_000484575.1 Olivierus martensii
TAATTTTTGATGAAAATTTCAACACTCGCTGGAAACTTTTCGATTTCTAATGCGAGTAATTGATAATCTGATAATATCCATCATCTATATTTTTGGCGGGCTTATAGGAGGTTATAATAAACCACCTTTTATCGCCACCTGTTTAAATATTAAAGAATTAGAGAAAAATAAGCATCTTCCCCCGATCCACTCTATCAATATACTCAGAAAATCATTTATAGATATACTCCATCTAGAGATCTAGATCAGAGTTACGAACCGTTACAGGACATGCGATACGAACGTATGGGATATACGATTTTCATTTTCAAACAGGACCACTAAAATTCAGACATGGATGTTATATAGTGGTTACAGGCATAACGAGCTCAAATGACAATATATTATACCGATACATAGACATAATAACATCATAATAATAAAACATAATTTAAAGATCTTACTGCATAGTTCCATTATAATACTGCCCAATGACACAGGAGTAAATTTTAAGGGAGGAAGCGAAATCGATTCACTTCAGAAAATGTTATTCAACAGAATGAGGCTCACGGTGAATGAAAATAGATTTAGGACTGAAAGATTGGGGAGCGAAGAAATAAAATCAAAGGCAGGAAAAATAAATATTCTTCTCATTCCGACGCACTAAACAAATACAGATAGATCTAATTAACTTACTACAATCTTATCTACAGCATAGAGCAAATAGGAAAACAATAGCGATAAGACACAAAATGCCAGGAGATTATCCAAAAGATAACAACAGATAGAACAGAAAAAAATGGAGAATTGGCAGATTAATTCTGTGAAACCAGGTTCATTCGTTTTTCTAGTCTGAATTTGTTCTCCCAAATATATAATATCAAATTTTTCAACATCCATTTTAGAGCATTAAAGTGTTTTTACAGGGAGGAAGGACTCTGACCACAGACAAATCAAACCGAAGATCCGATTACCATCAGTCAATTTTCCAAGAACTGTTTTCTTTGTCTAACAGCTCTAACTGAATAACATTTTAAAATTTTAAATTATTATATAGTTTTTCAATTATTGTTTATAATTTTTATATTATTTTTTAAACATAAATACATTATTGTCGAATATTATATAACGGTGAACGTATATAATCAGAAACAATGAAATTTATTTTATAATATTAATTAATTTTAAATATATAACAGAAAATCATAAATATATGGATATATATATATATTGTTTTTAAAAATTCATTAAATTAGTAGCCCATTTCAAACTGTAAAAAGTGATGAATTCACTTTAAATGGTCCTTTAGGTTGGAGGGGAGAGAAAAGAATTTTATAACTGTCAAACAAACCATAAACAATGCCTTGAGAGAGGAAATAGTGATCCAATTTCACACAGCTGCATGATCCAGGAGACCTGCAGAATAAATAATGTTGTAAACCATCTTGTCAATAATATCCACCTGCCAATCCCAGTGGAGGAGAGGGGTTTGTACCTCCTCTCCCCTCCACTGGGATTGGCAGCTATTTCTGCTGCTATCACTTCTTCAATTGTGTTCAATAGTGTGCACCATTCAAGAATTTTATAAAGAAAAAGAAATCGAAGGAACGTAGGTGTCTCTCAAGGTATGTTCATGGGTCACGCATAAGTTACCCCTTTTTTTTATATAGGAATTGTCTTTGTTTAATTGTACATTCGTTAATTTTGTTTAAACTAGCTTCTGCTATTCGTTGTTTTTCACTATTGTTCTTTTTATAAATATATATATATATATAATTTCTTTTTGTTTTATATTAAATGTCTTCATTCCTATGGGCTTCCAACAGTTTGGATTCTGAGTGTTACTTACCACACACTATATTTAAGTTCTTTTTTTTACCAATAATCCCCAAAAACGTGCGTTTGGTGTGAACCCGATAAATCCTCACACCTGTATCAGAAAATCTTGAATGTACAATTGCATACGTTGCAAAACCCAGAAAAAATAGGTAAATAGGACGATCGATAGGGGGTCGAGAGACGCAAAATATCCCTAATAAACTAGAAGTCAAAGGTCAAATATTAATGAGATATACAGGCGTCTAGGTGGCATAGGACGATCAAGAGAACGGGACGCTTTGCGCAGCACATCAACACGAAATCAATTCTACCATTTCGGCAATTATACTTAGATGTAGGGATCCGATCCTTGTGTCTGTCCTAAACTCGGTCCGAATGGACCAAGATTGTCACCTACTATAGTTATAATTCTGTTTAAAAGTTTTGTTTCCTTATCAATAAAACTCGCCTCCTTCAAAGGAAGCAAAAACTTATCTTAAGTTTTGCATCAGTGCCAAATTAGGCAAAAGAGAAGTCAGATCAACGGGGGACAGTCACTAATTTCCCGATTAAATATGCCGCTAACTGCAGGAAATCCGTTATCCGCACAACAAATGCAGATTTTAGTCTAGGGCAGGGAAGCAGAGAGACAAAGAGAAGGAGTGGCAGTTTGCCCTCAACAAGGTCGGAAGTTAGTCGTCGGTGGCCCGAGTCCTCAAGCAATCATTCAAAGTTATCAGAAATTGAGTTGTTATCCTTATCTCAAACCGAAACCATCATAAGCCAGTTGTGTGATAATTCTTTTCTGAGTGTACTGTTGTTGGTGTGAACTAAAAGACTGTTGTGTATTTCGTCAACAGTCATCTAACAAGACAACTTGTTAATCTCCTCTTACAAGAACAGGAACAAGATATTTATCATCCATTTTTATTGAGAGAGAGATTAATGAATCTTTCTTTCAACACAAACCTCTCAATAAAAATGGGAGTTTTGATCATTATACCGTAGTCTCTGAGTCGTAAGTGCTACGCAGATTTCATTCTGCTGTTCTTACTCCCTGGTTTAATGTCGCACGCCGATACTGAACTGGTGTCAGAACTTCCGGATATTGTACAATTCCGCAAGGACCCTTGTGGAACTTCCCACATAGAATGAAAAAAAATTTTAGATAAATTTAAAATATTTTAATCCGTATTGCGAGAGAACATCGGCGAGGAAAGTTAAACAAAAGAAAAAAACTCATCCGGATATTGTACAATTCCGCAAGGACCCGAAGTTCCACATAGAATGAAAAAAAAATTTAGATAAATTTAAAAGATTTTAATCCGTATTGCGAGAGAACATCGGCGAGGAAAGTTAAACAAAAGAAAAAAACTTTTAACAGAGGAGTAGAAGTTACATCTGTCCTCCTCCGATCACACAGCGAGATCAAAGGTTAACTAAGCACGAGCTGACAGATAAATCAATACACCTATACAACTTTTGGCAGAGGCAGATTTATTTATAATTTAAGAAAAAAATTTAGATCAATATAAAATCGACTTACATTTTTATTTATATGTATACAGAATTCGTGCAAGATGACAATGGGAAATGAACGGATCATAATAATAATTATAGCAGTGGCCATCGTGGCAAACGATCCCACATTAAGGAAAGGGGTAATTTTTGTGAATCAAGGAAATTGATTCACCAAAAAATTCCTTTTCACGTCAAATCGTGGAATTTAATTGTCGATATAACATTTGAAGAATCTGACGATTGATCCCATTTTGATCATACACGACCACAGAAGTAGAAAACTGTGAAACCAGGTCCGTTTTTCTACAGTCATAAATTATTCTTAAAATTTATTATATCAAAATTGTTCAATAACCATATTAGAACAATAAATATGCAAGTGTTTGTTTACACAGCGAGGACTCTTATCACAGACAAGTCAAACAAAGATTGGATTACCACCAGCCAACTTTCCAGATGTTTGTTTCCTTTGTCAAACTGAATAATCTTTAAAGTTTTATATTATTATTATTTAATTTCCAAATTGTTGTATGCAATATAATTGCATACATTATAAGCCCCAGCAAAAATGATACCAGATGCACAAAATATCGTCCCGTGCACCGCTACCTATGTCATCTGGACGCATATCTCGTCTAGGTGGCATACCTTGGATGGAATAGATAACGAAGCATGGGAACGGGACGCTTCGCGTCGCACATCGCAGCGACGGAGGCACAGCGTCAAACCGCATGCACCATTTGCAAACAACGAACATTTTGCGCGCGGCAGTGACGCCATTGAAACTTTTGGCCTCTATATCTCGTTAACCTTTGACCCCTAGTTCACTAGGGATATTTTTGTATGCAATTGTACCTGCATTATTGTCGAATATTATATAACAGTGAACGTATATAATCAGAAACAATGAAATTTTATTTTATAATGTGAGGTCCGCGGAGCGACTGTGGCGTCAGGATATTTATAGCCAAAAACGCGGATATGTGGCGCTAGACGTATATAATCAGAAACAATGAAAATTTTATTTTATAATGTGGGGTCCGCGGAGCGACTGTGGCGTCAGGATATTTATTGCCAAAAACGCGGATATATGGGGCGCTTTCGTGGGTAAGGATGGAGAGGAGAAATATCTCCAGTGATGCAATTACAATTTTCCGGTTGCTTAATTTTCCGGTTTCTTTAAATTTTTGCAAAAAGAGTTCAGAGTCGATTCGAGTTCATATCTCATGGCATCCTTATAGATATTGTCATACCCAGTGGTATTTTTACTGTAAAACCCTCAAATTACTCTAATTCCAGTGTATCGAGTTAAAGTACTTCGGTTTTAATTTTTTAATAAAAGCCGAGATAGAAACAAATTTAATTTATAACGTATTTTAATAAATTCATCTATATATATATATATATTTTTTTTTTAGATTATAAGAAATAGTAGGCCGAATGGCCGTGCGATACTGGCACTTAATTACTGCTTAATTTTCCGGTTACACATCTTTAAATTTTTGCAAAAAGAGTTCAGAGTCGATTCGAGTTCATATCTCATGGCATCCTACACCTGATGGCCATGAGGGATTTGAGTAGCCTATTATGAACATTAGCACCGTCGTTTAACAACGTTTGAAATGTGACGTAAAAGGATTATAATGAAAGATTATGAGAAATAAACAAAATTAGAAAATTATATATAGTATACAGTTAAATTAATACAATACGCAATATATTAAATTCGTACAATAAGCTAAAGATTGTAAAATTATCTTTCAAAACATAATAATAATAAATAAATTAAAAATTTCAATAAGAAAATGCTTAATGAAATTATAAAGAAGGATTATCAGTTTTTCAGCAAAATTATCATTATTGTTATTTAAATTTGTAGTGAGATAATCTCAAAACAAAATTACAGTCATTTATTGTAATAATCTTCAATTATCTGATCTATTCGTCCTGAATGCCATTTATATTTAATTTAGAGTTTAAATGATGTAACTGAATTCATTAACCACTTATAGTTGTAATTTCCATTAAAAAAATAATTTATATGATGAAAAAAGAGAACATATAATAATAAAATACTGTATTTTCTATATAAAAAAGATACTATAAAAGAAAATTATTTTTTTATTTTTCGAAGTGTTTTAAAAAATATGATTGTTTTGAAAATATTAAAAGTGATGGGAATTAATTATAGTTTCGTCAAAAAAATATTTTAAAAATAATCAATATATCGCACATTGGCTTCAATAACGTCACAACTCAAAAAAGTATATTTTTCAGGAGGAACAAAAATAGATTTCATTTGATTATAAAAATTACTAAAAGTTGTAGTTGATCGGTGAAATACAAAAATAAAACGTCCAATATAATCATGTATACAATGATTATCAAGCATTGCTTATAAGTATGTTCTTACACTTTTTAAGGTTATGAATACTGGATAACATAATGGCAGTCCTGCATAGCGACATAACTGCCTATAGGGGTTACTTTTTGAGTTAGAGGAGTGTCGTTATACATGCATGTAGGTAATGAAGAGGCGGTATTAACTTAAAATTGCAATTTTTTGAATTGTGACGTTATTGAAGCCAGTGTGCGATATATATATATCTCACCAAATATTCATTGTGAGTTGTAATATACTAGTAACTATAGAAAATGGATTCCGTTTTTCACATTTACAAATATACAAGTTGCCATTTTCGAATATTTTCTCTGAAGAATTTAAACAATTATAATGTAAAAACTCGAAACTCAATTATAATTACTTCTTAATTTAAGGAAATTTATAATGTATAGTAATCTATAAATTTTAATATATCCGATTATAAAAAAAAATTTCATTAACTTTCCAATTAATGAATAAACTTATCATTAACTTTCCAATTAATCTCATTTAAGGAATCGATATTATCAATGTGCGTTATCTTTTATTTGTCACTATACCATTAAAATGGAAACATTTAACACCCGATCGAGAGTGACTATTATCCTCATTGGTAGTGACTAACAGGCCTACGCTATCACGTTATTTACATCTGTTTTATTTATCCTTATAATTATTTTATTTAGTTATAAATTATTAGCTACAGTATTTACAAAAACAAAAACGCGATATTTATACCGAATAATATTTTTTCATTCCGAGATACCCGATACTCAATATCGTATATCACTAATAACAAGAAGTGCTGATCAAAAGAATAATTCAAAATTTTTTGCTCTATTATTAAATATTAAATTGTTTTACCATACAATTTTTTCTGACAATAAATTGTATGGTAAAACATATAAAATGCATTTATTCACATATTTACTATAAAATATTAAAATAATTTGTTAAATCTTAAATGCTGCAAAACAGCAAATTAAACTAATCCTGTGATAAGATATGACAACTGTTTAATTTCAGTAAGAGCTTTAATTATAATACATTCCTAAAATGAATCATTCTAAGGGAGAAATTTTAAAAAAAGCTCTCTACTAATGGAGTGAAGACGTAAAGCGTTTAAGTGGGGAAAAGAGCAAAATTCAGGGACAAATTATAACTCAACTAATTAAGTAATACAAATTGAATGCCAGCAGGCGGAATACTATCTCGATAACATGGCTAAGCGTGAAACTATCTTGTAAAAGCGAACTTGTCGTAGTCGAAGTGGGAATTCCATTCAATGACCCATGGCATCATTATAGGCAGCGCTTAAGCTGCGATGAAACGATTTCGTCCCTTAAGGATCAACGGTTCCTGCTGTGCTCGATATATCTTGCACAGAATTACAGATGTGAGGAGGGAGCAAAGCGATGTAGCCCACATTACGTACCAACTGTGGGAGTTTCTCACAGATTTACGACACTCGTATCGACTAACGTTCATCTCCGTTAACTGTCTCATCAGGATTCCAAACTGCTACCATTTTGGACCAGAAGGGAGAAGCTTTGATTAACTGTGGCTACAGTTTTGGTAATTTGTATTGTATGCAGATTCGAAATTATACAATAGTCGACAGTTTTGAAGGACAGTTGCTTAATCGGTAATAACAAGACGTAACCTCATAACGGGACGTACATTTTACTAAAGTACCATAAAGTAATATTTTTCCTAACTTATGAGGATTTATAGGATTATTGTAACCAGGTATGCTACTTAAAATTGGCAACAGCAGTTTAATAATTTAGGATTATAAAAATACAGCAAGAGATAATTACAAAATCCCTCTCACAAGTCAGTATTTATTCCTCCCCTAAAAAAAACGATAGTAAAACTTTTACGATAAAATTCATTCAGCAAGTAATAGCAAAGTTTTTGAACAATTACATTAATTCCAGTGGAAAGATGATTTTATACATAAAGCCAACGAGATACGCATAAACAAGACAATCAATTAAGTTTTTTTGTTTTATTCTAAGCTGACATTGCCATATCAGTGAGGACTCGACAGAGATAGGGGGATGATGTATGGTGATTAGTGGCACACGCTAACGGCTTTTCCCTCATTACAAACAAGCTCATATTGCTGTAAAATTTAAGATGGCTCTTTGCGATTTAGGCGTCGATGCTACTAGAAGGATGCTGTTCTCTAGTTAATTGCTTCACTTCTTATCGTATACCAAACTCTGCTACGAATCTGGAGCAAAGAACTGCTGTCAAAAATTGATAAATGTCTTCATTAGTATTCATTAAATTGACCATTGTTAAAATTTAAATTTTACAAAATATATTCTTGCGGTTTTTAAATTTTTTGGTATACGTTTATCGCTTAAAGTTGAATAATTGGATGAATAAAACCGACTATAAACAGTCAACAACTGAATTTCTTTATTATATAAGATAAGAATTTGCTAAGTGTATAGATATTAGGAGATCAGTTATGGAAGATAATATCATGTTTTTCATTTCCTTAATATGCAATTTTCAGATGTGCTTTTTTAAAATTAAGTTTCATCATTAATATTTCTTCCTTGATTATTTTATTGTCATCCAAAATTTGCATATTCATATATCTTAACATAAGTGATCGCATCTTTTTTTTAATAATAAATGGTCAATGTTAAACTATTTTTATAAAATTCTTTAAATACTGTGTCTTTTATTAGATTTAATATTAAAATTCAATTAAAAAAAAAAAGATATTTTTATAGAAAATTATAAATTACATAATGTATTTTACTTTATTAAATTTTAGAAATTCAAATGATTAATTTTGACGAAAAAATAATGATGACCAATAAAATAATCAAGCCAATGTTATTGTACATGTTATATTAAATAAGATATTTTTATGTAATCTTAAACAAAGTTTTATCCAAGTTTACACAAAAAAATCATCCATCATCTTATGTACTTTATTCCAAAAACATTCTCATTGCTCTATTTCTGTCTATAAGCATTAACAAAACACGCTAGCGGATGTACTCACGAATGCTATGTCAACAGCACAGATCCAACGGAGAGTAGAACATCACCAAACTGTCATTGTCACGTCATATTGTCCAACATCAGTTATTGTTTGGCCGTCGTATACAGAATATGAAGAGGTGAATAATATTAAACATCATAAATGCATTTAGATTCTTTTGTAAGCAGTCAATTGTCAAGAAGAATTAACTATTTATGTGATGGATAAGTTATCGTCGTATTTAAACAATAAGTCAAGTATGAGAAAATAAGAAATTTCAGGCAGAATAAAAAAAAATAATTCATAATTAAAAAAAATTTTATTATAAAATGTTACAATTAAACAGCTTTAATTTTTTTTATTAAATACATAAGTTTGAATAAGTGGAAACTTTATTAAATAATTATCAAAATTTACTGTAGAGTATCCAACTAATTACTTTATCATGAAGGGGGAAAATCAGTCAATTATAGGATATAATGCTAACAGTATTTGTGACTGTTACATCCTATAGGATCACCAATTTTCTACTTAATCTGTCCCTGATCTAATTCTGTTTCCACAGCAGGATCAAAATTTCATCCGGGATAAATCTCGAGAGGATTCAGAATAACGAGGAAGCAGACGTTATTTCTAGGTTTTTCTTTTTTTTTTCTCGGGAAAGGGACTTCCCCTAGCAATTGTCACAAACTCTTAACGTAATTGAAGCTGTCCTCTGTTCCCCCTATCTCTGCCACTTAATAGGTTCCTGCTATACCCTCTACATCTAATGACAGTAGATCGATTCCTGTCAGAGTTCTCAAGCTTAATGGAATAACTATTATGAAAATGGCAAGTTTTGAAGAGAACTGATATTATACATACAAAGCAAAAAAAGATATCTGTTATCACAATACCTACAATATAAAAAAATTATGTTGCTACAATAGTAATATAAAATCGATTAGGATTAAAAGCGTTTCCGAGTAATAAACGGAAACGTGGCAGATCCTAACAAAAATTATTTTTTCAGTTTTACTTGCAAACTGTAATGAGATTATAAACAGAATTAATAAATTGTTTATTTATGAGATATAGTACTAAAATAATAAATGGTCTTTCAGGCGATTAATCAAGATATATGTCAAAACTATTCATAAAAACTCAACATTACGCATCACCAAACAAACCTATGTACTGTATATTAAAAGTATTGATAATTCTTGGTATCGGATTAATCTGCAAAATTTATTATGGATAAATAAGAAGTCGTAATTTAATGTTAGATGTTATAAGAATGTAATGTCCTGAATATAAATTGGTTAATAGTAAAACATCGATATAACTATCGACATGTTCCAAGAAAACGCCGGAATATTGCACGCAAAATTTTAATCCTTCTATTTACTGTTATAGAAAGAAAATTTTGATTTATTACTTTATTTGCACATCTTATAGAAGCAGAATATTATCTATTTATATAAACATATATTTATATTTAAAATAATCAAACACTATTTTGGTGAAACTCAGAATGGAGTATGAAGTTTTTAAGAAACTTATAATACTTTCTAGTAGATTACATATGTCAACTCATCTCTCGGCGAGTACTGTATTTAATTTTTAATAAGGCTCATTATCGATTATTCGCAACTTTAGTCTACTTACTGTATGTCAACAGAGTCTTTCATTATTAACAACCACACTAAAATAATTTCTGTTTAATATTCATTAGTAAAACATAAAATGTAAACAAATACTGTACAAGTCTATAGAAGTGGATCATATCGCAAATCTGTACCAGATAGGACTATACTCTATATAGATTTCAACATCTAAGCAGATACGTGAGTTATTTTTAAAAATCACTAATACCTAGAAGTTATCAGTCTAGATGTTCTAAAAGTTGTCATTATAAAAAAGCAGATATTGCTGTCTTCAAGTGATGGATTAATCTAAGTTCTTTTAACCAGTGATATCAAAATAACGTGACTAAACTGGGCGTTTATGATGTACTGATCATGAAGAAGTTGAGTAGCGTATTAGCTAATTTTATGTTGTGTCACTACATTTTTCTACATTATACTTATTTTAAGATATAGACACGTTTAATGTATATCGCAGCCATTCATAGGTTTAATGGGAAAAGTAAAGCTTTCCTTTCACTATATATCGAACAAAGATAGAGTGTACAGAGAATTATTCAAAAGATCAACATATTCTATACAATTTAATGCGTGTTGTGTATCGATCAGCAAATACTTCTATCAAAATGCATTTTTCCCAATTTTCCAAACATTAGATACTTTTTTACAATTTTTACAGTCACGTTAGCATAAATTATGCACGGTTATAAGCAACCATTCCCATAAGTGTTCGGTTAGTACACGTGTACGCTTTCTCACGAACTACAACCCAACTTCTGCCCCCTAACTCTCCCGTAACGCCCCTATACTGGAACGCCGCAATTACATCTATTCGTGGAAAGCCACCTTCCTGTACCAATTTTCACTGAGTCTCACTTGCTATTATGTGTATGTACTAGGCTTTTACTGGGAAAGGCTGTTTATCACGTGACTTAAAGTTGGCTTCCTCTTCCAGGGGTACCTGTTACCATTCTGGTCATGTTAGCGCGCTTTGGATAATATCCCCTCTGCACTCTCTATTTTTGCTTCAATTGGGATCAAACTTTTCTTTTATAGAACATTGCTCTTTCCACGACCTACTGAAATGTTTAACTTAAACTAAAATTATATTTATGCTGAAATTTTCTTTAATATTTTAAAATACTGTAGAAATTTTTCTGTTTTAATTAATAACCAAAAGTAATTTCTTCTTTGAAAAGTTTTATTAAATAGCATTTATAATTATCATTTAAAATATATATGTAGATATATATAAATATAGATATACAATTAAAGAGATTAATTATTAAAATAAAGTGCAATAAGTTACTTAGTAAATCATCAATAACTGAATACAGTGTTTGAAAATCTCAAAATTTGGCATAGACATTTTATGTCTAATTATCAAAATTATAAATGAAAATATTTAAAAATATAAAGAAAATTAATTATAAATTTAAATTGATGATTTTTTTTTAAAAAATAATCTAAAATTTTTTATGTTTGATTTATTATTTAATTTTTAACTTTCTAACGATAATTGTTTAAATAATCATAACAACACCCAAATATGTTTATCAGCAAATTTTAAATTCACATAATATACTATCGCTTAATTGTTGTATATTAGGTAAATTATTGAATTATATTATAATAAATTTAATTATAATTACTCCATTTATTAAAAATATTTCATTTTTTTTTTTTAACAGTTTTCCACAGGAAGAAACCGTGAAATGTTTCAAATCAACATTTTTGGTCTAAAATTCTCCATTACGTGGACTGGTTATGTATTCATGACAACTTGAAATTTTTCGTCATATTGTCCAAAATATGTATTCCTAACGATATCCACAAGAAGAGGATAAAATAAAAATAAAAACATAAAACTGAATCAAAGTTGAAGAAACTCCGTAAACAGGGTACTGTCTGCAATTTGCTTAAAAAAGATCAGGATTAAATGGTGTTTGTGTAGGCCTATATGTTTTTAAAAATTAATTAATTTCGGGCCTAAATACTGTAAAATTTTAAAATTGCTGTAAATTATGCTATATTCGTTGTTATCAATAATTTTTTAATGATTTATTATTAATTATCAAAATTATTGTGATTTTATGTGAGGTGTTACTTTTATATAATTATTAAAAATTAAAATGAATTCTATATATACTTACTTGCCCTTATTTATTAATTTATTTATTGAATGATACATGTTGACATTTTATGGAGTACTGTATATAGAAATCTATATACTATACTATATATAATTAGAACAAATATGGCCAAACAAAATTATATCATAACTATTTATTTTAATAATTTCTATTGATTCGTTAAAACAATTGATAAATTTTATGATAAAAATACATCTTTTAATTTTTTTTTTAAGTTTTGGTTTGCAAATCAAATTTTAAAAATATCATTGTACTTTTACGAAAAATAAAATGAAAATATTTAAAATATTAATAAACATTAACACAGTAAATTTAAATATATTCAAATTTTAATAATCGAAATTTAATTTAATTGTATAAAATTGTATTAAGTGTTAAATAAATATAATAATATTTAAGTAAAGTAAATGTTGTAAAAACTTTATATCTAAAATATTTAAAAATTAATTAATAAATTAGTATTTTTGCTAATCATAAATGATAAAAGTTGATATGCAAATATTAGTACATAAAATATTAATATAGACTACTGTATTTTTTTTTCCTTTGAGAATTTCTGATAAATAACATGTGCTATATGTTATTTTGGCATTTAATTAATATTTTGATGAAAAGTTTATGCTATGATAATTAATTTGATATAAGCTTATATTTATTTATTTTAGAAATACAGTGAAAAAAGTACATTCTTGGTAATGATAGTTTGCATTTAAAATGTAATTATACATAATGAAAAAGATTTTAATGAGTCGACCTAATGATTAAATGAATATTAAACGTACATTAATCTTGGATTTAGGCAATGTATAATGTAAAAATAAATAAACAGGCTTCTTTGTGAGTTTGCCTATCTTTAATTATATTGTTACAAAAATTTTTAAGTTTTATGTTTTAGAATTTTAGAAATTTTGTCAGAATCGTTACGATATAACAATGTAATTAAAGATAGGCAAACCTACAAAAAAGCCTGATTATTTAATTATTTTTATAAAACGTGCAGTACATATGGATCAGTGCAGTATAGATAAAAGTATAAAATCTAGAATTGTGATGTTACGGATTATACAGTATAGTATCTGGATAGAATTATAATCCATAAATACAGAATATATTTATGCTTATAATCTCAATAACTTAATAACATCACAAGATTACCTAATCAACATAATAATAGCTTAAAAATAATATAGTTTATTTGATATCTGTTAGTGCTATCTTCAAACTCTTGATAGGCATGAAAATAATTTACATCTACTCAATTAGTATCTCAAAAAAGCGTTAAATTACTAATTTAAAATAATAAAATTTGCGTTTAATAGTTATTTCAAACAGTTCTAATTCATAAATTCCCCATTTTTAACAACATATTTTATAAATTACATCCATTCAGCTATTCAAGTGATTTTAAATATGTAAATCTATTTATATTGAATTTTATCTTATTTATGATTGTTTGCAAGTGATAAGTATATTTCTTTTTGTTTTTTATAAATATTTTTAAATACAGTACTTGATAAAAACAAAAAAAAATTCCATCATAATGTATTTCGATTTAACGATACAACGAAATAAAATACGATCTAATTTTTAAATCTTTAAAACTGAAGAATATTTAAATCTAATTATTCCGAAATTCTAAAATTTAAAGAATTAAGCTAATTAGGAATAATTTTTATTTATTTATTTAAAATTTTAACAATAAACAGAAAAGCTTAAATTTACAATGGAGTAATTTAAGGGAAAATATGGAATGTTGTGTGTAAAGACATATTTACTCTATATTTTATTTTCTTATTTTGTATTGTCTTACCACATAAAAACTATATTTACTAATAAAAATGTAGTTTTATAAAGAGAGCATCCATGTACTATTTCAAATATTTTTTGACCTCTTCAATCCCATTCATCATTTTTTATTAACCCAAAAACGGCCATGTCACGATCAGAGTTTAACTTTCTGATCCTGACGTCAGAAATTTGAAGATTTCCTTTTTATTTAAAAATTTTTTCTTCGATTTTATATAAAAAAAGCTACATAAAATAATATAGGAATTACTTTACACTAGTACTTTATTATATATATAGAATGTTTTAATCTCCAAATAAACTTACAAACAACTGGCATAACTGTCTTAGAACTAGAAACGTCTTGCATTTTATAACCAAAGTATATTCAAATATGTTATTATAGTCTTTATTTTTCGAATGATTAAACATAAACATTTTATATATTATAAAAACAAGTCTATATAATTAAAAGAAATGTTTTTAATTATAGACATAAAACTCTCGACAATTTTTACAGCGTGACGTCACAATTTGCATGATTCCCTCTCCCTACGTCTTTTATCGTCATCTCTATCTATCTATATCAGGGCTGTCCAAAAGGCGGCTTGCTAGGCTTTCACGATTTGTGATATAATATTACTTTTTAATGTTTTTTTCACTTTTATTTATTACTTTTTAAAAGAAATTAATAAAAAGGATCCTAAAATTGAATTATATTAACTCGATTAATTTTTCTTAATTATTAGTAATTATTTAATGATGAAGAAGCTATCAATGACATCACATTTTATAAGATTTTCAATCATGTCAATTTTAGTTTTAGCTATTTTTCAGTTTTAAGTTTTGAATTGTGACTGTAAATTAGTTATTTTTTGGTTTCTAACACTCACCATTTCAGTGATTGTGGGAACGTTGTGAGATTCTGTTTTAATTTTATTTTTATTTTACCATGAGTTCGTTGCATTTGTGAAATGAATGAGGAAAAACGTAAAATAGAAAATGCAAAACGAGTATATTAGTAGGCTTAGCAGTGGGAAAATGACTTTTTCATAACAAATGAGAAAGTCATTTTCCGTAAAACAAATCACTTGAGTAAACTGCTTTGTTAAACGTTTTCCTAACTTTTGTGATTTTGGTCGGAAAGTAATATCAATTTTTGGTAGCACTTATTTGTGTGAAAGTGCATTTTCTAACATGAAAATAGTTAAGAATCTTTTCAGAACCTGCCTTGAAGATTCTTCTTTAACATATTCTGCGGATAGCTACAACAGGAATGGATGTAAATCCGGCCCTTGTAAATGCTGCTGCCCGTCCTCATTTATCACATTAAATAGGTACATACATACTATTTTTATATTTTTTAAACTGTTTATATTTTATAACTTTTTGTTAACATGTTTATTGGATACAATCTGGTAAATATAATTTTATAAGAAGGTTTGTTAATCTGGAAATAAAATTGGTTTATAAAAAGCGTATTTATGCGTTCCGTTTGTTGAGACAATAGCGTATCAAGTACCAAAGCCCCTCTCCTGTTCTAAGAATTTTTTCAGAACATGCCTTGAAGATTCTTCTTTAACATATTCTGCGGATAGCTACAACAGGAATGGATGTAAATCCGGCCCTTGTAAATGCTGCTGCCCGTCCTCATTTATCACATTAAATAGGTACATACATACTATTTTTATATATTTTAAACTGTTTATATTTTATAACTTTTTGTTAACATGTTTATTGGATACAATCTGGTAAATATAATTTTATAAGAAGGTTTGTTAATCTGGAAATAAAATTGGTTTACAAAAAGCGTATTTATGCGTTCAGTTTGTTGAGACAATAGCGTATCAAGTACCAAAGCCCCTCTCCTTTTTTGTAACTGCGGCCCTCCATCTCTCTAGTAAACACGGCAATGGCTCTCGGGTTCATTATAATTGGACAGCCCTGATCTATATACTTATAAAATACAGATTGTGTGTATATGTATGAAACTTTTTTATTTCAAACCTGCAAAAGATATTTACGAATATGATATAGAATTTTGTTCAGTATCAGTATGGGCATGTCTCTACGTCGCCCTTTTTTATTTGACACTTTTTTAGGGCTCTAGGGGGCCCAATTTTTATTTATTTTATGGCAATAAATATCAATAGATGGCGTTAAGTGTCAAAATAAGGGACACTTTTTTAGGGCTCTAGGGGGCCGAATTTTTATTTATTTTATGGCAATAAATATCAATAGATGGCGTTAAGTGTCAAAATAAGGGGCAACAAATAACTTATCTGCATTACTATTATTGGATTTTTACAGAATTAATTAGCTAAAACAATTATTACTGGTTATGATACAGGATACTGTTCAGTATCAATTTTATTCAATCAGTAACCTTATATCATACCTTTTCATTGGATATTTTATTTTAAAGGAAATTTTATGTTGAATTTGTAGCTAAGTTAAGCCTGTTCTATATCCATAATTACGATCGCAACATATTACATACAGTATCTCAAATGAAATTTGTTATATTTTATCACCCAAAGAAATTATAACTATTCATCATGAAGTAAACTACTATATGTTTATCCAATATTATGTAATAATAATAAGTAATATTTAAAATTGCACAAAAACGTGTAATATATACAAATTTTTTATTTGTTGCAATTTTAAATGAAATTAAACCATGTTGCATTATTTCAAACGTATTTTGAGTCTCTTCCCCTTCGAAGTTTTTCGTCGCACTATGCATGATTATAATAACAAACATATTTCCACGTATTACATATAGTCTTTAGTTCTCTAACAATTACACATAAATATTTTATATTTTATTTTATAGCTAAAACATTGTTTAATCATAAAGATGTTAGCATTAACCAGGGCCGGATTTACCAATAGGCCGACTAGGCCAACACCACCTAGATAACATCTAGGTGGTGTTGACTAGGCCGCGTCCTAGGACCCCGCAATTCTAGGGGCCCCAAAAATATCAATCAATTTTCAATTTTTATAAACTTTTAATAAGAAAAAATGTTTTTTTATTAAAGTGCTAAATAGAAAGTAAAATTTTAAAGGTTCCTTACATAAGTTATAAGGAGCCTTTAAAGTTAGATGTAGTTGATTTGAATTTTTAGGGGCCCCAAAGCCTTGCATTTTAAGAGTGACGTCATAATTTGTAGAACTCTTCCCCCTTCGTCATTCACCGTCTCAAATCTATACTCTACCCCTAAACGTGATATAATTTATGGATTCTCCCTAGCTAATAAATAAATAATGCTTAAAATAACACACAAATAAACAAATATACATAGCATATAGAAAATTTCCATTTTATTGCCAAATTTATTCTTATGCCACATCATTGTCATGGCATAACGTATTTCAACTAAGCATTATAATAATATAAACAAGTTATCATGGGTGGAATCACAGTGATGTTGGCCGGTGATTTTCGTCAAACGTTACCTGTAATTTCAAAAGATACCAAGGCTGATAAATTGACATGCATAAAATCATCATATCTTTGGCGAGAAGTCAAAAATTATCACTTACTCTCAACATGAGGGTGATAAAAAATAAGAATAGCAATTCTGCTAAATTTTCTGATTTCCTCTTAAGCATTGGTAATGGAACTATACCAAATACAAATGAATTAGTTAATATTTAGAAATATTTCTGCCAAGAAAATATTGTACATTCATTAAATAAACTAATTTCAAAAGTGTATCCGGAAATTAATAATATAAATGAGAAAAATATCGAATGATTTTGTGAATGAGCATCTAAAATTCGAATGTTTTGTGAATGTAATCTTACCTTTTAGAAATGATAGATCTGAATTTATAAATGAAAAGATCATGGACTGTTTTCTTGGTGAAGGAATGATATACAATTCAATAGATATAGTCACAGAGTTTTTAGAAATGATAGATCTGAATTTATAAATGAACAGATCATGGACTGTTTTCTTGGTGAAGGAATGATATACAATTCAATAGATATAGTCACAGATATTGATGAAGCTGTACATTTTTCTGTAGAATTTTTAAATTCACAGAATCCACACGGATTACCCTCTCATAAATTAAAGTTAAAAGTCGGAATTCCAGTAATGCTTAGAAATTTAGATGCTCCACGTTAATTATGCAATGGAACAAAACTTTGCATAAAATCATTAAGACGAAATCTGATAGAAGCTACAATCTTCACTGGTTGTGCAATTGGAGAAACAGTTTTCATTCCACGTATACCTTTGATTCTAACAGATTTTCCTGTCCAATTTAAAAGACTGCAATTTCCTATAAATGTTTGTTTGGCAATGACTATTGACAAAGCACAGAGACAGTTCTTAGAAGTTACAGGTGTTGATTTAAAAACTGATTGTTTTTCCCATGGCCAATTGTATGTCACCTTTTCAAGAGTCGGAGAAGCAAAAACGTTTATATATTTACTGTACACAAAAATCAACAAGTAATGAATATAGTTTATAAAAAAGCATTATGAGAGCAATAATAAAAATCTACTGTACACAAAAATCAACAAGTAATGAATATAGTTTATAAAGAAGCATTATGAGAGCAATAATAAAAATATTTTTTATAATATCTGTATTGTTATTAATTCTATAATTTTCAAATTCTGTACAACTTGACAGCTCCCTTACACACTCCACTGATCTTTTCAGAAACATCTCTCTCAAAGGAAAAAAGTTCATCCTTAAGTTTGCATATTACTCTTTCCTTTAAATCATCTATCTTTACTAATAAATATATATTATCTTAAAAAAGAAATATTATTATTTTTCTATTTTATACATATAAACTAATTTCTCATATGGAGTCAATGTCATGATAAAATTGTTTATTTACGATTATACTGTATATACGATATATTGTATGTTGATGATATATCATTTATGAAATAAATTTTAAATTGTCTCATTGTCAATCAATTATTTTTCAATTATTATTTTTAATATGTGATTATGTTGTATTGTATGTTGATGTTATAATAATAATAATAATGTTAAATATAATAATAATATTATATGTTATATTGTATGTTGATGTTATAATATTTATGAAATAAATATTAAATTGTCTCATTATCAATCAGTTATTATTTTTAATATGTGATTTATAAATAACAACTCGGCAACGCCGGGTATTATAGCTAGTAAATCTATATTCTCCTAGTAGCGTAACGTAGTTTATGGATATACCGAAAAGAAAATTAATTATTTTATTAATTCTAAAGGCAATATGATGATAGAAAATTATTCGTATAACCAAAGAAGAGCAGAAAAATGAAGTGTAAAATATAGATTGTACTTTTTATTATTTTTTGGATAGTATAATAGATATTTATTATAAACATTTATTTTCAAAAATTATGAAAAATTCTTAGTTTATACTAATGTAAAATATTTTAGTAAACTATAGATTTTCATTATAAAAATTTATTATTTAAAATAATACAATACTGATTATTTTTTAATTAATGATACATACATTCGAAATTTACTAGAATAAGAAAAGGAAATAATTAAATTAAATAATTAATATACTTTCAATAATTAATTAATTAAAATCTCTAAATTTACTTTAAGCATATAAACTTTAATCTTTGTATTTAAAACTTTACAAGTTTAGATTCCAATCTCTTAAATAATTTTCCAAAAAAAAAAACACCAACTACAAATCAATATCCAGTACAGTATTTCACTTCCTATTCATAAACACGCATCCTTTTATAAAATTCATAGTAAATTCGCTGTATTGCATAACACTTATTCTTAGAATACAATTTTTTTAATGCAATTGATAAAAAAATTATAATATAATCTTCACTGACTTAATTACGTGCACATTATGAAAAAATGACTCTAATGTTTTAGACAAAACTTAATCAATTTAAAAAGTATTTTAAATTATTATTGAAAATTTACTGTAAACAGATTTAATTATTATTTTTTTTTTTCATTTACACATGAAAATATTTTCTTGTGACTACGCTAAAATTATCTGTTTTTTTCTGATTTGAAGAAATTACGTCAAGACATTTCAGCTATTTTGGTCCATATGTTAAATCAATTTTACAATAAATTTTTTAAAATAAATTACAAGAATAATTAATTTAATCATTTATACAGAATTATTAATTTCTTAAAAAAAGATAATTAATTTTAATATTATTAAATCCATGATAACTATTTCTTAAAATCAAAATATTTCGTTGAACACTATAAATTCATTGTTTCGTACGAATACTTAAACCCCTTGTTCACTTTATCACATGATGAGAGCAATGAATCTATAATAAAATATTTATCAAACGAAACAGTAAAAACATAAGATATTGCGATGACACAATATTTTTAACTTCTGAAACACATCGTTCTCTCAACGATAGGCTTCTTCTTAAGAAAATAGTAAATACATAATTAGTCGAAAATCCGTGTACATTTCTATAATTTTCACTCTAATCAGTTTAGAACATACAAATAATCAGAATTAGATAAATTTGGAAATCCCCCGTGTACATATCTATAATTTTCACTCTAATCAGTTTAGAACATACAAATAATCAGAATTAGATAAATTTAAATGATGTAAATTCATTAAAATACCGCCAATAAATTCTGTTTCTCAGATCAAACAGTAATTTTTCATTCCGAATTTCTAATAATTATGGTTACCTGATTTTCAGATTTCAGATTTTTCACTCTATATATAAATAGTAATAACAACTTTTATAAACAGAAATGCAATACTATTATAAATGCATATTTTCAAAATAAAATGAAAGAAGAAATCTTGTTGACCAAATATTTGAATAATATAAAATATACAAAACATAAGCATAAATTAAATACAGTGTGGCCGTAAAGTCATGGTGCACTTTTGACCGGTCACAGGAAATCAACGAAACAAGATAGAAATGTGAAATCTTCACCGAATAAAAATAAATCTCTCCAAGTTTCTGTAGTATGATGTGCAAGCATGTGCGCACACAGGTGTGGCCTGATGCACGATAAAGTGATAGGCCCATTTTTCTTTGCGGAGCAGACTGTGACGGCAAACAACTACCTTGACATGTTGGAATTGTATGCAGTGCCACAATTTCAAGAAGGCGTCATCTTTCAACATGTGCGCTCCTCCACACTACGCCGCCATTGTTCGTGAGTTTCTGGATACAACATTCCCCCAGCGGCGGATAAGCAGGGGTTCTGTCAAGCCATGGCCACCACGATCCCTGGATCTGACGCCCTTAGACTTTTACTTGTGGGTTTATGTGAAGCAACATATGTACAGCGAACGTATCAATGACATTAATCATTTAAAACGAGAGTCAAAGACGTTATTCACTCCGTTACACCAGACGTCCTTAACCGTGTGTGGAAAGAATTTGAATATCGTTTAGATGTGTGTAGGGCAACAAATAGAAGCCATATCGAAATGCACTGAATAGGTATAAAACTTGGAGAGTTTTCCTTTTATTCGGTGAAGATTTCACATTTCTATCTTGTTTCGTTGATTTCCTGTGACCGGTCAAAAGTGCACCGTGACTTTACAGACACACTGTATATTATTGTTTTACAAGTAGAAATTTTAATGTTGACCGGAGGGACGCATAGCAAAGGACAAGATTCAATTTCTGTCCCACAATTCTAGTTTATCAGAAGGGTCTGAGCCTAAGAAGGTTGGAGATTGGGTTGAATCCCATGCTCCAATCTTCCTGTTGATACTATCACGGTTTATGGCCAATCTGTAGTGGATAATAAAAATGACTCTATATGACATGTATAAATCGGCAGCATAATTAAAACTAATCTAATCTAGAAATTTTTAATAAAATTAATATTTTGAGATTTAACAACATAAATAAAAGATTTTCATAAAAGTTACACTAAGATTTATATCATAATTTAATAAAAATAGTTCATGACTAATTTATATAACTTGTGTTAATCCACTTAAATAAATATTCATTTTGTGTTAAAACCATTAACTTTAATTTCCTTGCAATTTTTGATTTGTATTAAATTCCTAGTTAACATTAATTGTTTATATATTGTATATGGTTTTAACACAAAATGAATATTTAACTTTAATTTTCTTGCAATTTTTGATTTGTATTAAATTCCTAGTTAACATTAATTGTTTATATATTGTATCAGGAAAACTTATCACTTCAATTAAAAATATATATATTTTATCAACTTCAAATTAAATCCTTTTATATATCAACCAGTTAATATTTCAATAAAAGTTTTTATAGTTATTAAATATAATTACAGCCTTTTTTACAAAATGCTTTTCATATAATTAATATCTTTATGTACGAAAAGTTTATTTCAAATATATATAATTTTTAAATTTCGAACGTTGATATCCCGTAAAGGAACCATGTGGAGACTAAAATCATTTCTCATATATCTTAGAAATGAATAATCACTTAAAATCTGATTAATTTGCAACTATTGTTTTTAAATAAATTCTTTAGTAAGTTTTTTCGGAAGATATGACAGCCAGCAAAAGTTAAAAATTAGTTTCATATGGACATTATTATAAAATACATAACTATTGTTTTTAAATAATTTTTTTAGTAAGTTCTTTCGAAAGATATGACAGCCAGCAAAAGTTAAAAATTAGTTTCATATGGACATTATTATAAAATACAGTAGAGTATTATATATCTATAAATATTTTCAAACGATAATAATATCATATATGCACAGCAAATAGTTCTAGAATGATTAGAAAAAAAAATACTTAGTGAGGTACCACTTCAGATTTTACCATAGCCCTTGCTTGTGGCATAATAATTAAACAGTGGAAAGATGCGATCGAGGATTTGGAATTTATTCAATGGATCGAGCGCCGGGCAAGTCCCAGCGCTCGATCCACTGAATAAATTCCTAAGAATTCTCTTAATGGAAAGCCAACGCGTTTCTGCACGGCCAATTCAGACAATGTGGTTTAATATTTTTTGCCAATAGACAGCGTCACTTTCCACTCTATTGAATACTTACAAGGGGAGGTTCAGATTTTTTTTTCAAATTATTATTTAATGTTTTATATGGCTTTTTTATTAAACCAAAGTGATGCACATTTTAAGTAGAGCCCGGACCATAGACTTGTCACGGGCCCGAAAATTTCTCTCG
>AYEL01062452.1:0-26010 GCA_000484575.1 Olivierus martensii
GTTGGCGATTAGTGAGGTGGCGGTTTATAGAGGGAATTTCATGTTTTAACATATAGGAGGAGATTTGTT
This sequence comes from Olivierus martensii, assembly GCA_000484575.1. Taxonomy (NCBI): domain Eukaryota; kingdom Metazoa; phylum Arthropoda; class Arachnida; order Scorpiones; family Buthidae; genus Olivierus; species Olivierus martensii. The sequence goes on from AYEL01062452.1 coordinate 70, forward strand.
ATTGGCTTTCATCAGGCAAATAACGAGGGTGGCGGTTTATAGAGGGGCGGCTTAAAGAGGTTTGACTGTATTCCAAAATGAGGGAATATTTACTTTTATTAAACTCGGGATTTTCTGAGTGAGAAACTGATGCGTTTTTATGTGATCAATCTAGCTAAAGATTTGACAATATTAAACTTTAAATGTGAACATCCAATCTTTTTCCTTGTTTTATACCGCTTTCCAGGTAGAGCTTACTAAATAAAGGACTAATTTTGGCATTCACATCCATCCTGGATCGACTATTAGGTAAAGGGTCATCAACGGGCCGCACCGATGAATCTATTCTGAAAAAATCTGGAGTGTAGGCTCCAGATCTTCCAGGTATCAAGCCACCGTTTTACCACATTGTCATTTGGCCATGTATATCTGGCCGATGATTATATTTGGAAATTTCAATTTTAAGAATTTTATCATAAAAATAAAGAAAAATTAAACTTAGTGCGTTGAAAAACTCATGAATTCATGATTCGAATTCTTTGCATGACACTTTTCAAATATGCGATATTATAATCCTTAGAATAGTGATCAATATATCAATTATTGTTACTAATGGTAAAAATGTCAAGTTAAAATTAATAAAATCTTCATAATTACAAAGATAACAGTATTGTTAATTATTAATTTATTCATTAACAATTTTATATGTTGAAATTATATCGTTACAAAATAAATTTATATGACGTCGTTGATAGTTTTTCGAATAGGCTTTAAACCATTAAAAAAAAAATTAATTTTACAACTTATGTAAATTATATTTAGACAATATTTGAAAAATAATATTTATAATATATTTATATTTATACTTACCCTGGACATGCATTATTATTTTTTAATTGATAAATGTTTTATAAAAAATAAAATCTTTACGTTAGATTGGTTTTAATTATTGTAAAATTTCACAAAGATTATACAGTAGACTTCAGTCTTATCCGGTCTCGCTTTTAACTAATCTCCATTTTAACCGGCTACATTTCGTCGAGATATAAGCAGTAATCTTGGCAGTAATAATGAAAAGAAGTCGTTTGGAAAAAAAGAAAGCATTTGAAACTGTCATAAGATATATCGAATAGTAAGATAATTATTCATTTCCTATTGATATAATTCTTATAAAAAAAAGAGAAAATTTTTCATCCAAAATCGAATTTAAATCAAAAGTTTATCTAAATAAATATTTAATAAACATTTATATACAACATATATATATATAATTTACAACTTATAAACGATATTTGGATTAAACGGCCATTTGTTTATTCAGTCCCATAGAGGCCGGTTAATTGAGAATCGATTGTATTTTATTTATAAGATTCACCTCTGAGCTCAGCATGGGCTAACAACTTTAAAAAATAAATTTGGATAGAAATTATGTACGATATTTTCTTTAATATTTCAAAAATAGCTGGGATATAAAGATGTCAAGAATAAAAGAAATAACGATAGTCATATTCAGTTGCATGGGTTTGCAAAATTTCATAAAATTTTTAACAATTGGCTAAAAACTATTGGAATAATCTTATTATATAAGAGATTTTAAAGTCTCCATTTTTAAATGGTTGACAGTAGAAATTAATATTTTTATATTAATATACAGTATAAAGAAAGAAAGCATAGATTTTAATTTAACATAATCTTTTTTTTTTCCATTAATAATGGATATATTGAATAAAAATTTGTTTCTTACTATATTTTCATAAAACTATGAGAAGTTTCATTATATAAAATTCAATCCCCGAAAAAGTTGATCGTAATATCTGCTTATAAGATTACTATTTTTGTAATTTTTAATTAAATTATAATAATAGTAAAATTTTAAGATAGTGACTTAATAAATGAGAAAGTCTTCATTAAATACTTATAATAAAAATAAATAAAAATGTATTAAAAGTAATGACAAACTAACGGAAGTATAGATTGGATCAGCGAAGAAAATCAAATCAAAATTAAGTACAGTAAGTTATTTTTTATTCTGTTTTCATAACACAATAAGTCTTCATTTACCACTCTTGTTGATAAAGACTTTTTTAAAATTATATTAATTCGGATCCATTCAGAGTTATCTACTTTAAATTACTTGATCAGTGGTAACCAATTATGATAACATACAAGTTGGATCTTAAAATATAAAAGAATTCTCAAATACCTTAATCGTTCTGGCTCCAAATATAAGAAGTTAAAAGTTGCGAGAATTTTTAGGAAGTTAACAAATTTCCTAATGTTGTAATATCAACATTTTCATTAGGAATTTCATTAATTCTGCAATCTGTCTACATATCAACATTTTCATTAGGAATACAAGTACAAAAATAGAAAAATGAAATTGTTGTATAACATTCGGTTTGTATTTAAAATTAACAAAGTAACGAATATCAAGTAAACAACTACCGTACTTCTTGAATTACTAATGCATATCAGTCTTCACGTATTGTTAATAGTACCTCAGATAGACGATTCTTTTGCCTTTTCTACGTTAAAATAAATTTAATACAACGAATTAATGATTGGATATACGCCCACGCGAAATAACTTTGTTCTAATTTCTCTCAATAAAAGTGACTTCAGAATAAAGTATTGAAAAAACGAAAAAAAAAAAATTATTTATATACTTGCAATTAATATATACTATTTGCTCCAAGTGATACAGAATAAGAAAAATAAGAAAGACAAGATCGTTCTTTTTTTTAATTTTTTTAAAACTAAACTTCTACAACTTTTTAAATGAAAATTGAAATTTGAAGTCGGATAATAAATTGAGACTTTTTAAAAATCCGAACTACCACTTTAATTTTATATGTCATGATGGTATATACTGTAATACATCAGTTCGCTCCTTTTTATCCAGCATACTTATTGCCATTGTAGGATTACCAGATTAAAATATATATATATATATATATCTAAAAAAATTGTCATCGAAACTTTACAAGAGTCAACTAATAACTGAGATAAGAGATATAATTAAAATAAAAGATAAAATAATTATGGAACGTCTCGAATGATGAAATAATGAATGAAAGAATTAAAAATATATACATATATTAAATTGGATGATGAATTATTTTTATTACACTTAGTTATCATTCTATTAATTATTTATCACTTTTTAAATTAGCATAACATATATTTAAACATGTTTATGAGAAGTTTAATATTAGAATATATGTGTTATTAAGTGAAAACATGTTTTCTAGAAAGGTTTTCGGCACTTCTATTAAACTATATTCAATTACTCACAACATATAAAATAACTTACCTTGAATTTTGCAGAGGTGGAAATGTTTGTCGATAAATTATTTCTACCATTTTTATTTTTACAATCTTCGATAAGATAAAATGGGTGTTATTACATTGTTATTGTGATTTTTCAAATCTCGATATCAATCGGAACACGATATATATATTTTTAAGTTATAAAATTGCATCGGATCGCAGAAATTTATACGCAAAAACTGTGCAATTAGTTTTTTTAAGAGAGAACCGATTACGTTGTTTTATTATTATTATTATTATTATTTAAATTTAAAATATTGCGATTTTATCGTAATAGTCTCAACATCCCAAAAGATTAATATATTAGAAACTTCCTACGTTACAGCTTTGGGAATAGATTGTTTAGAGTTTGTTTTCGATCGATCTCGAGTGAAGTAACTTCCGAAAAGCAATCTAAGTGAAAAAGAATGAAACAGGAAGAGATTGAAATCCGATTTTTTATTATTTTTAAATACTTGTTTAAAAATTAATATATATATTAATACTAAAGTTTGGATGGTTAATAAAAACTAAAACATATATTCAAGTAGGTACAGAATTCCTTTTAAAACATGCGACTTACCTGAGACGACCTCGTGTCTTCTTCCTTTGTGATAAAACTTAATTTGGGATTGCAGGCAGAATGCAGTACACGTTTTGGATTACATTTATCACACTTTACTTATCTTTATGAAATTATTATCTCGTAAACAGGTTATTTACACATACACAATAGAATAAGATTTATTAAAATCCGATTATCAATAACATAATAGGTTTGCGAGTATCCTTTTTTTTGTTGTTATTTAAATACGTGAAAATCTATATATCGACATCGGAAATCAAATTGAGCTAACTTTGATTTTTAAAATGCAATCGGGCAAAGAACATATCCGCAACTCCCACGTTGTTATCATGATGATATTTTTCTTTTTATTGTCGTGTTAACTTTAAGTTCTGCATTAATTCAGTCTATCCGAGATTAAAAAAACTAGAACGTTTGCAGAGATAGAACCCCGTTTGATAATGGTAAGATAGATCGTTTCGGAGACCTAAATTAAGACTTAAGCAACATTTAAGGACTCATAAGTTGATATTAAAGTTTCATTTGCATTAATTTTATTAAATGATAATTATTATTAAACATAAAATTCAATAAATCAGAGAAGAACAGTATAATGATTTTTGAGCGATAATGAACTCTTGGAATTAACGGCGACCCGAATTAAATTTGATTTTAGACTTTTACAAAGTTATTCCTTTATATTAATTTTTAATATAATAATATTACAAGATGTAGACGATGATATTTTTCTTCCACGCAATTATTGTTTGGTTGCAGTAGACTCGCTGCTGCTCTCCCGCCAGGAAAGATGATTGAAAGTTCTTATGTATTATTAATACGTTAGAGAAAATTTGTATAGAATTATTAATACACACGGATCACTCCACCTATTTTTCTAAAAGTTCCCCCTTTCCTCATAAATTCTCTGCTTGTTAGAAAAATAAAAAAAAAAAGATTTGATCAACTTCCTTACCTTCGCGATGCCGTGACGTAACAAGTTTACACATCCAAAACAGTTTCCGATTGGTTATGTTCACGCTTTACCTCTAACGTCCACAAAATGTGACACGTTTTCTGCTATTGGAGGACACCATAAGTGATGTCATCTGGCCTTCGCTATAAGGGGAGGACAAGTTTCGCCCTACACCTTTCAATCGTCAACAAGAGTTGAAGGGATTCCTGAATAGGTTGCGAGAAAGAATTTGGTTCGAGTAAGTTGACTTTTATTATTATCAAATTTATAAAAAGGAAGTTGTTATTAAAATTTTTAATTTATTAATTAAGTTCTGTAAATAATATAATTACTTTAGCTAACAGAATAAATTAGAAAATTATTTTTGCTATAGGTTTACGTCTTTATAAATTTAATATTCTCTCTTTGGATCATTTATTTTTTAAAAGGCATAATAATTATTTTTTTAATAATCAATTTGATTTTTATTAATATGCCTATATTTTAAATATAATTAAATAAAATGCGATCAAACGCTTTCGGTTAGTGCATTAATGCCAACATAAATCTATTATTTTGTTTACTGTTAGTACACGTTTTAATGCGATCTAATGTTCTAACGCGTTCTTATATGCGTAAGTTTATCATTTACGCGACTTGTTCCTATCCACTTGTAGGAATCTCATATAGACATCGTGTAAGAGCGCTAAATCAACGATAAGAAGTGCTCAACGTTAAAAATAACATACTTAAAGATTGTGCGACATTTTTAGCATCGAAAATGCTCTTTAAACGAATTAAAACTCTTATTTTACATTAAAAAAAGGCACTTTTCAGATATAAATCTCATATTATCAACAGGTGTTGGAATTTCTCAGTGTTTTCGCTCTAAATCTCTTTATTGGAGAACAATATCGAAAAGCACTTCTTTCAAGAAAAATTCTATTTGAAGTTTTTTTCGTTGTTTCTAAACGGAGAAAATTGACAAACTGCATCCGTTTTATACTCTCAAAATTTTTCTTTATAACTATTTAACAATTTCGACTCGCTCTCGGTTAAATTTCATAACAATATTTTTATTGTCTCTCAACATCCACTCGTAATTTTTTAAACCAATTTGCAGTGACAAAATTCATAAAAGCAATTATTATCATCATCATTATTATTATTACTGTATTATAAAGAGAATAATATAGCGCTATTAATGCAGCATCTGGATATGAAGCGTAAAGACAAAGAGATGCGAAATTTTTTTTTCCTCTGTATATTTTTCTCTGATTTACTAAAACTCTTAGTTATTCAACATTCGTTTTAAGTTTCTTTCTTATTGTGTGAAGTGCTTCTTTTCAGTAATCGCTGGCTTCTCTTTATAAGCCTCTGTTAAACATAAACGATGATTAAACAGCGCTGAAGGGCTCTCTGTTGTCAGTAGCAATCGCCCCGTGTGATAGCCCAAGGCAAAATTCTCCAACTGCAAACATCTTTTAAAACATTGATGCAGAAAAATTCAATTTTTTAGAAAAATACTTGAAGAACGTTTTAAATTTCCCAACATTTTGTTTATATGTATAAAAATCGTCAAGATAATTTGCGAACATTCGAAAAATTTATTGTTCTTGACATTTTCATCGATATTTTACTTCGTTTTTTTTTTTCTTAAAAAGCATAAGAAATACAGCCTAACGTTGCTAAAACTTTGTTTACGTTCTTTTAAACGACGTTAAGTAATACGATTTTTATTGAAATACATCTTTTAATTACAATTAAATTATTTATAAAATAAATAAGATATTTAAATAGCTTTTCTTTGTAATGGGAAGATATGATGTGCATACCGTCAAGTTCAGCTGACAAATTTGACGTTGTTGAGAAAATTTGAATCGAAAATTCGGATATAATGCATGAAGCCATTTTAGCGAACATCATTTTAGACACTGATTCTGTTTTATTTTATAATGCGCTTTTCTATCGTCTAATATGCTCAATTTAATATGCATATTTTATATTATACGTAGTCAGAAACTTAGCGATTTCTGAATTATTTTCTATATTTATTTATTTACATGTCGAAAATGGAGTACAACCTGATTTTTATACTATGTAGTAAGTTTTTTTTTTCTAATAGAAGATTTATAAATGCTGTCTTTATACTATAAAAAATATTTTAAAAAGATGCTATATTTACGTTACCGTCATATGTTTTATGTAAGAAAACATAAAAAAATAATTACTACATTTTAAATTAATAGTTTTTCAATTTAAAAATAAATCTTACTTTCTAGATTGATAGTTTTTATTAAGAATCGTAGGCAGAATCGATCTACATTCGAACATTTCTATTTTACTAAACTTAGTTACATGAAGAAACGATTAAACCAAGTAGTTACAATGTAAATTTTTTATTTTACATTTATCGTATTGTATATACAAAAAGTAAAATTTTAAACTCACAAAAAAATAATGAAGTTTCTAATAAAAGTTTTAATATTATGTAAAAAATAGATTAAACTATTATAATAAGTTTAAAAATGTGATAATTCATTAATATAAAATTATAATAAAAAATCAAGTTCTCTATAACAAAATGTTTTCTATTAATTTTACTGTGAAATCCATTACATTGAAAAGCCAAACGAAGCATTTTCTATGACTTCACAGTAGAATAAATATATTTTAATGATAATTTTTCAAAATTTTAATTATAATTTAGTTAATTTTTTAAAATTTTAGAGAAATAATATCATACTAGAATTTTTGATAAATTATTAATAAAATTTTTTAAAAGTATATTATAATTGAATAAAATAATAATTCGATTAAGAATTATTTAATCTCAATTTTATTAATATACAATTATTTCATAATCGGAAATAGGTTAAATGGCTTTTATCATCGCATGCTGTATTTTTCTTACAATATTTAGCATTCTGGTAGTGAAATATGGTTTGATTTTCCAAATTTTAAGTTAAAACAGAATGCAATATCCTAAATATCAATAGAAAAAATGTTATTCCTTACTACAAAAGATGAAGTGTAGAATCAAAAAATAAGCAATTTGTCATTCTTCAGTTTGTATGAATGTTATTAATAAGCATTCACATGCAAAAAACCAATTGTTTATGCATTTAGTTCGTCTTTTTATGTTTAAAATTTTCTTTGTTTCAGTTTCATTTAGTTTTCGAAAAATACTTATTATTTTCATTCTATTGATATTGACATTTTGAACTTTCTCAATAATTTTTAAAATGAAGATCATTTTTTATATTTTCAAAATTATTATTTTTTCTTGTTTTTTATGTTAAATTAGGGAGTGTGCTCTTTAATATTCTACAGAAATGCAGAAAATATATATATATAAATACAATTCATTTTTAAAATATCTGGCAAATGATTAATCGAGAAAATAAAAATATTTTAATTTATGTTTTAATAAGATTTCAAAATTCATAATATTTTATCTTTTTGTTTTAGGGTATTATTAAATTACGGAGGTGCTATGTTTATGAACGAATTATTGACATATAACAGAATTGAACAAAGTAGCATAAGAATAAAATTAAAACGCAAAAAAACATCTTCAACTTCAGAAATTAAATGGTCTCAATGCAAAGATTTCTTAACAAAAACAGCCAGTCCTGTTTTAGATTATTTGTACGGGCAATATAGGACCGATAAAACTATAGTAAGCAATTTTCTTTTATTTCTTTAAGAATTATATAAAATATCATTTTTAAGATAATTTTTCGTGTTAGAGCAAGGAACTAATCGATTATATGGCTAAAGCTATGGAAGAAATGATCGATCAATCCACTTGGTTAGATGAACCTACAAAGAAATCTGTTCAAATTAAAGTAAGGAACAAGAATTATTTAAAACCGATCTATGTATTCAGAACATATTAAAATATATTTTATATTTTAATCAGTTAAAAGCCATGGTGCCGTTTTTAAGTCTGCCTCCTTGGACACAAAACGTACATGAACTAGAAGAGTATTTTAAGGAAGTAAGTCAAAAATATGAAAATACCTTTTATTTATATATGGCTATGTATCAATTATTTAATGATAGATAGTGATTTGAATACATTATTCAGCTTCCCGAAATGACTGATAACTCTTTTGAGAATATGAATAATTTAAAAAAATTTGATGCGAAGAAAATGTGTTCATTATATCGAAAGAAAAATGACAGAACTAAGTAAGTTTTATTTCTTATAAAGTTTAAACAGTTTAATCAACATTAGTACTTGAAGCTTATCTAATAACCAAGCACTATCAGCAGTCTTAAAATTAAGAATCCAAATTAAGTTAAGAATTTGGATAAGTACTTGAAGCTTTTTTCCATTAAATTTTTATTATTTAGATGGCCTCGTTATGCAGAGATGGGTGGATCTCAAGTAAATGCATATTATGTTCCAGATTTTAATATTGTTGGTAAGTTCCATTGGCATTATTTATATTTTATAGAATATTAAGTAATTGCTTATTCTAACATTAATACTTATTTTAATTATTAATTCCTACTAATAATCCAATTTTTAAATTATAAATTAAAATTTTAAATAACGAGATGATAACTTTTTCAGAATTTTGTTAGAGATAAAGAAATTTTCTAGTATTTATAGAATATTATTATAAATTATAGCATTAAATAGTCATTGGTTTGCAATAAACATTTGATTTTCTCTTTGGTTTTGGCGAAACATAATTAGACATCATATATTAAGTTCATCGTTTAGATTGAAATTTTAACTAAAAATTATCATTATGTTCAGAAAAAATATTTAATATATATTTCTAGAAAAAAATGACATAAAATAAATATTATCAGAGAAGAAGAAAAAGCAAACGTTATAAGTATGGAAAATTGTTTATAGTTCTCATACACCTAAATAATTTTGAGAATAATTCGACTTTGAAAATTAATATCATTTATAAGATCCCTGTGAAATTTTAGTGTTTTATGTTAGAGACAATTCCATGATAATTCAAATCTTATTCAACAATATTTTTTATTATTATTATATATGATCATCAGTTAATCATTATAACTGAGGTTCTTTTTTACGAGAGGAACATAATTGATTATATATGGACCAATGAGAGTGAGCAAATTATGAAAATTAATAAATTGATTTTAATTTAAACAATAAAATTAATGGCTACTTAATCAGCCAATGAATTAAGGTAAATTATCTAGAATTATATCAACCACTAACACATCAAAGAAAGGATTGTTACTGAATGAATTCATTTGTGCAAATACTTTTACGTCTTCTCCTGTTTTATGCTATTAAATCTTATTTTTTGTAAAAATGCAATTTATACTTTTTAAAATATTCGAAGATAAAACTAAAATATCAACTAAATTGCCGAAAACTTACATCTGTGAAAGTTTTTCTAATTTTGTTATGTTGGCACATTTATAGTTTTTGTGTTAAAGTACAGATACATACTTAAAATTTTAAAAACAAAATTAGAAAAACTTTCACAGATGTATGTTGGCACATTTATAGTTTTTGTGTTAAAGTACAGATACATACTTAAAATTTTAAAAACTTTGAAATGTGCCAATATTTTTTGTAAAACGATCAATACAGGTAGTGATTTATCAATATGAATAATGTATAAAATTACAAATCCTCTTATAAAAACATTCTTTATATTTTAGAATTTACTTGAATTACGGAATATTTTTTTATTCCTTCAAGAAATCTTATTCTCTTTTCTCTAATCTCTTGTTGAAAGTTTCATCATCTGTGTTAGAAATTTGCAATAGATGGATGCTTTAAGAGTGTTCTGAATTTAGATATATGTTTAAATTTCTGTTTGAAATTTGGTTTAAAATTGTAACTAACTGAAAATAATTTAAATTTTCAACCAGATGCAAAAAAGAAATTAATTATTTATATTATTCGAGTGAATAATTATTTTAATTAACAATAATATTTTGAGTTCGGAAAGAATGTATACGACCTCTTTCCATAGCCATATGGGATAATAAAATTTTATATATATCGATAACGTTTAATCACTTTTTACATTGCCAAATTCTTTTTTGAATTCCTGAGAATAATAATGCTTATAAACACATTAGAGGGGAATAATAAAATTTTATATTTACCGATAACGTTTAATCACTTTTTACATATTCGTATATTGCCAAATTCTTTTTTGAATTCCTGAGAATAATAATGCTTATAAACACATTAGAGGGTAATTTTTAAAAAATCTAAAAATAAAAAATATTTATATAAATTAGCTTTTAATTCTGCAAGTAATATTAATTAAGATAACATATCAAATTAATAAATCAAAATAACTTATCCCTAATATAATAAGATTTAATTTAATTTTATTAAACAATTTTTAATGTAATATTTTATATATACTCTATATATATATATTAATCATTTTTGTTCATTTAAAATTTATATTTTTATTAGCACGATATAATTTGAAATCTAAATTCTATATCAAAAAAATATTTTTGAATTTGATTAAAAATAGACCATTTAGAATCAAAATCAACTTCACTTTTATCATAAATTGATACATTTAGTGTTTAATTATGTTTTGGTAAAGATCTAAGAATGTCGAAAGCATTTGCTTTTTAGTACCCTAATAAATTCTTATGTAAATATAAAAATTAGAAAAAATGTAAAAACTGTATAAAATTAGTAAAACTTTACAGTTTTTCTAATTTTTATATTTACATAAGAAGAACAACTTTTATATTTATATAAGAAAAACAAGGAGAAAGTAACAACTCTAAACAGCTTTTCTTGAATATTAGTAATTTTATAATTTATAAAAAAAGTTATAAATCTGAAATGTATTAATTATGCTAATGGTTTATCGATTAATGTTCAACATTCTTTATAATTTAAATTTATAACAATTAAACGACCATTATTGCTCAAGATGGAAAGACGATAAAGATCTTTCATCTTGAGCAATAATGGTCATTTAATTGTTATAAAATCTTGATCGGCATTAATAGAATAAAAACTATTACGGTAAATATTTTACATTTTACTCATATAGAAATTTAAAATCGTAAAATGAATAAAACTGTGATTATAAAAACTAACAGCTATAGAAATATATTTCCTGCGGAACGGTATTATGCTGTTTTAGAAACTAAAACCATTCAAACAGTGTTATCTTTTTTTTTTTTTCATCTTCTCTGAAAATAAAATGAAGGTCACTTTAACCATCTGTTTAACAGGACACCGTTTATGTTTCTAAATACCACAAAACGTTAAAGGAATTCTAAATACCATCTTGCAAATGCCTTTCTTGCTTAAGGGAAAATAAAATTTTAATCATATTCATTTAATAAAATATTGCACACAAAAATAATATTTTATCGCTTTTCAGTTATTCCTGCCGGAATACAGCAATTACCTTACTATCACTCTGAACGACCCAAGTAAATATTAAACGTTAAATTTTTTTTTAAATACAATACATTTTAAGTGATAATTTTATAAACATTTGAAAATTTATATTTTATAATATATAAATATATAATTTTTTCAGATATATGAATTTCGGCGGAATGGGACTTATTTATGGCCACGAAATGACTCACGGATTAGATGAGTCAGGTATTAAATTTTTAAGTAAATTTTCTATTAGAAATAATTAGTTTCTAAGTAAAATTTTAAATAATTAGGAAGCTTAAGAGACAAATATGGAAATCTGAAAAATTGGTGGACAGACAAGGCGAAAACTGAATTTAAAAAACGTTCGAAATGCTTTATTGATCAATATAGTTCCTACCATTACAAAGGGCTAAATATAACTGTAAGTTTGTTATTTTGTTATCATTTTTAAAATAATGTTGGAAACTTATTCTAATTTATTTTAATGTGGATTTTACATAATATTAAATTTAATTTAAAAGATTTTTAGAGTTTTCAAACTCTGTATGTCATCTTTATATAAAAAATACTGTAGTACATGTATACTGTATTCTGCTAATTTTTTATGCTTTTCATGTTTTAACGATGCCGTGACCTACATAATATTATCTAATAAAAAAACGTAAATATAATACTTGGAACATACCGGAAAGAGTTTTGAGTTTTATCGCATAGTTTTCTTGTAATTAATTCTTCAAGGTTTTTTTATATGATAGATGAGTTCTAATTTTTGTATTATGCGAAATAAAACACATGAATTTACATTTATTAATTATGTAACTATAATTTAAAATTAGGTCAAACAAATGGTTTATGCTGATAATTTGATTTTTAATGTATATAGACAGAAGTATCGATAATGCATTCAGTTAGTTAGATTAGTCCCCATATACTACGGGTACAAATAGACGGAAGGCGCACCTTTTTCTACTTCCTTTGTATGAATAAACTGCAGTGAAGCGGAAAGTAGTCAACATTTCTTTTTGTTGTGTAATAAATGACAGTATTTTATTATTGGAGGAAAATAGTAATTATACCTAATAAAACGATTGGCACCAAACATTATGTTTTGTTAAAACTTTTTTATGATTTATATAAATTTAGCTTAAAAAAAGGAGAGTTTAAATTTTCATTTGTTCTGTTTTTAGGTCGATGGAAGGCAAACATTATCAGAAAACATTGCTGATAACGGCGGACTACGTCAAGCCTATTTGGTAAATTTTTTTATTAATATTTTCCCGGATTTTAAAGCGATTTAAGATATTTTAAACTTTTTTTGATTTAAATTTATATTAGGGTTATCAAAAATGGGTAAAAGATCATGGCAAAGAAAAACGTCTTCCAGGATTAGAGAAATATAGTCCTGAACAATTGTTCTTTATATCTTTCGCCGAGGTTTGCTTTTTCTGATTATTCGATTTTAAAATTTTATAATCAAATATATAATAATCTATAATAAATTTTTTTCGATTTTAATTAGTCATGGTGTAGCAGTATTCATCCACCTAGTCTTGTGGCTTCGAGTCATCAAGATGATAGCCATTCTGCAGATGAATTTAGGTAAAATAAAAAATAACATTTTCTAATAAACGTATAGTACTTAAAACATAATTTAAAAGAAAAAAAAATTATAATAATTTTTCTAAAATTTAATTTTTAGGGTAATTGGTAGTTTAGCCAATATGAAAGAATTTTCTGAAGTTTTCAATTGTAAACCCGGATCAAAAATGAATCCTAAAAATAAGTGCATTATTTGGTGAAAATTTGATACCAATTAAGGAAAGTTCAATTTAGAAAGCTTTTCATTTTCGTTTAAATATAATCATTTATACGTATAAATTATTTAGTGAATTTTTGTGCGCATATTCACTGCCATTTTTTTTTTTGTGTTTATGTTTTGCAAGCAGCATAATCTTTCAGATTTTAATTAGAATTTAATAAATATTAAATTAAAAACAAAATTTAGACTCGAAAATATTTTTGTATAAAATTTTTTTCCAGTCTAAATATTTTTTTTTTTTAATTTAATAACATCATCATAATATTTATTAAATTTTACAGGGTGAAGAAAAACTTCATTTCGTAAAATTTTTGTGTACTGATAAGGACTTCGAAACAAATCGAAAATGTCTAATGAACATATGGTCTACAAGTAATGTCACCGTTTTCGATTTATAACCCTTTAAAGCTAGCCAATCACCATCAAGTACTAATTATTACCGGATAATAATAAGGCGAGGACGCATCATGACGCTTTGTGTACTCGATGGTGATTGGCTAACTTTAAAGGGTTATAACTCGAAAACGGTGCCATTTAGAACATAGGTTCATTAAACATTTTCGACTTATTTCCAGGCCCCTTATCAGTACACAAAAATTTTAATTCGAAGTTTTTCTTCACCATGTATAATTTAATGTAAAACATTAAAATTCAATGTAACCTAAAATATTAATAGATAATCCATCATTACAATTAATATTTGTATTATTTATTATAAAAGCTTTGCAGTTAATTATTTACAATACAATATTGAGAAACGATTTTGTTTTCTTCTATTTAATAATATTTTTTTTCTTATTTCCAGGCCTCTTATCAGTACACAAAAATTTTAATACGAAGTTTTTCTTCACCATGTATAATTTAATGTAAAACATTAAAATTCAATGTAACCTAAAATATTAATAGATAATCCATCATTACAATTAATATTTGTATTATTTATTATAAAAGCTTTGCAGTTAATTATTTACAATACAATATTGAGAAACGATTTTGTTTTCTTCTATTTAATAATATTTTTTTTCTTTTTTAATTTTTATTATTTGCATCAATTTCATTCTTATATGTCATTTTAAGTACACAATTTTTAATTTTCTCCTACTTTTTAGCATTTTTGAAATATAAGCTTATGATAGCTGGAATTATTTTTTTATTATAAATATTTTATATTTTTATTTTCATATCACAAAGTGATTGTTATTATTGTTGAAAAAGTCACATATTTTTCTAGTCGTAATTACTGGAAGAACAGTTTTTTTTACCAAATATTCATTGCGATAAAAATGTTTGATTTTTATAATATAGATATTATTATGTTTTGTAGATAATTGTGTTTTTGTTTTCCTAAGATATATTTTCGTACTCAAATGTTATAATTGATAATATATGCAATATATCAAGTAAATTTTGTAGATTTTATGTACATGAATTACTGTTTAAAGTGCAACTACAAATATTTGCTTATAATTATTTTTTAAAAAATAATATTATTCAAAGTTCCTTATCCATATAAATGTAAATATTATTAATTTTTATTAACTTGTAATTATTAATTAATTCCTTAATATCAAATTACTGTAAATGATATCAAGGAATGTAAATAATAATTGATAAAAAAATATCAGGGTGTGTGAAATTTTTCAGTACTTTAAGAAAAACTATATATATGTACGTTATATATACTGTAAATCTGAGATAATTATGCACTTATTTGATGATGATAATTATTAAATAAAGAAATAAATATTTTTATTTGTATTGTTATATGTTTGTTTTTTAATATTTTTTGTGTAATTTTCAAAAATAATTTTAATGTGCCGGTATAATTTAATCTGCATTTAACGTTTAATCTTGATGCAGACAATTATAAGTGCACAACATATTTTTCTGTATTACATTTATATTAAAGCATTTATATCTTTATTATAATAATATTGAAATAAACATTTTTACTAATTCTTTGAAACTATTATACAAAAAATATTGCAATTAAAGATATCGTATCCACTTGAATGTATCTATTGATGATTTTCAAAAATTGTTTTAAAGGATGCAAACATTATAAATCAAAATTTTAGAATTTAATTGCAAAGAATGCAAAATTTTACTTTAAATTTTATCAACAGATGGCGATATGAGACATATTTTGCTTGAGTTACTCTGACCTGAAGTACTATGACAAAAATTTTATAATTATAGGATTAAATTGATTTAAAATAGCACAGAATATTTCAAAGAATAATTTAATATTAAATACTATATCATATTGTTTTATTCCGCGTTATATTATTATTATTATTATTATATCTTCTTAAAAAAAATAGAGGCGACGCCATGACACTGTCATCCGGCCTACTGTCGGAGGAAGATATAACTACTATTATATTATTTTCTTCCGTGTTATATTATTATTATTATTATTATTATATCTTCTATACATTACTAAAAGAAATAATAGTATGATGTTTATTTTCGTTCATTATAATTCATTTTCTTTCGGAGCAAGGCTAAATGCAATAAATATTTATTGATAATTAACTTAAATAAACAGTCAGTCAACATATAAATATCGCAGTCACGTAAAATTATAAAACGAATTTTCATGTACCAGCTGCAAAAGTACTAAAAACAAATGCAAACAAAACCATTTCCTTCCATACTAACCAAATATCTATTTTTACACAGAAAATTTATATGAATTCTTATCGAAAGAATTCAAAGTTTCTAATTTAAAATAGATGATGTTTATTTTCGTTCATTATAATTCATTTTCTTTTGGAGCAAGGCTAAATGCAGTAAATATTTATCGATAATTAACTTAAATAAACAGTCAGTCAACATATAAATATCGTAATCACGTAAAATTATAAAACGACTTTTCATGTAGCAGCTGCAAAAGTACTAAAAACAAATGCAAACAAAACCATTTCGTTCCATACTAACCAAATATCTATTTTTACACACAGAAAATTTATATGAATTCTTATCGAAAGAATTCAAAGTTTCTAATTTAAAATAGCCTTGGGCGTGAAGAAAAGATTATAAACATCTTCAAAAAATGTTTCTTTAAAAGCATTCATTTGGCAGATAAACTGAACAGTTAAAATATATTAAGGATTTTATATTAAAATTTATCGCCAATACTTTAATTTGATAATTCTGAACACATATTTTCAATTTTTTTAGAATATTATTTTATCTCCTAATATTAACAAGTAAAAAATAAATAAAATTTTAAATAAGAACGAATCTTCTATAATAATAATAATAATAAATCTTTTTATTAAAATTCTGTATCTTCTAATTAATGTTTTGAGATTAAAAAATATTGTTAATATAATTCAAAAATCAAATATTTATTACGAAATTTTGCTTATAACGAGTAGAACTAATAAAAATAGAACTAATAAATGTAAATCTGTAATGATAAAGACAATGTGTTTATATGGTTGGTATAGCTATACAAATATTGTATATAAAGCATAATTCCTCAGAAAATAAAAGTAAGATCCTGAAAACTTGAAGCCAACTTCTTCAGATTGGGTGTGAGTATTACAATTTTCATCTAAAATTAAAAAATTTCCCGAACTGTAATCAAATCTTAATTATATTTAGCAAAATATAATAAGATTAAAAAATATTGTTAATATAATACAAAAATCAAATATCTAATTACGAAATTTTGCTTATAACGAGTAGAACTAATAAAAATAGAACTAATAAATGTAAATCTGTAATGATAAAGACAATGTGTTTATATGGTTGGTATAGCTATACAAATATTGTATATAAAGCATAATTCCTCAGAAAATAAAAGTAAGATCCTGAAAACTTGAAGCCAACTTCTTCAGATTGGATATGAGTATTACAATTTTCCCCTAAAATTAAAAAATTTCCCGAACTGTAATCAAATCTTAATTATATTTAGCAAAATATAAATATAATCAAAATATAAAAACAACTAAAATATGATTAAAATTTTACTATAATTCAGTGAAATTGTAAGAGCTACAATGAAAACGCTTAATTATTATAATATTTTTTTGTCAAATTCTGAGCTAATTAGAAGAGATTTATCAATAAATTTATGAATGTTTATGAATGTTAAATACATCATTAACTTGGAGATAGATTAAAAACATTTTATTAAGTGTTGTATGACATAATATTTTGAAGATTTTTTCGTACTGATTTCAAAAATGTTATCGATTTTCTTCTAATTTAAAATCAAAAATGATTACTTTTAATATTACACTGTAACTATTGATTAGTAAGAACACTGATATTTATCGATCAAGGTTGCGTGCTTCCACCCTGGAATAGCCCAATTAAATTCCTGGGTCGTATTCCTCCAAAATGTTTTCAGGAAGGTCTTTTTCCTTTGTAGTTTAACATGCTAATTAGAAGAGATTTATCAATAAATTTATGAATGTTAATGATGTGTTTAACATTGATAAACTTGGAGATAAATTAAAAACATTTTATTAAGTATTGTATGGCATAATATTTTGAAGATTTTTTCGTACTGAATTCAAAAATGTTGTCGATTTTCTTCTAATTTAAAATCAAAAATGATTTCTTTTAATTTTACACTGTAACTATTGATTAGTAAGAACACGGATCAATCAAGGTTGCGTGCTTCCACCCTGGAATAGCCCAATTAATTTCCTGGGTCGTATTCCTCCAAAATGTTTTCAGGAAGGTCTTTTTCCTTTGTAGTTTAACACCAGTTTTCCCTGGATACTAAGCATATTGTGGACGGGATTGGTCGTGTAGAAACACATGGATTTCTTCTCTGGACGATCCGGGTTCGATTGTCGAGTCCCACTCTGAGTATATTTTCTATAAGTCTCATTGATCCTCGTCCTTTACAATTTAGCTGATCCTCCCGAAGGGGTAGGCACCCTGTGGAAGAGCTTGTTCCGTCCTGCCATTTAAGTCTAATTGAGTGAAAAGTGGCGATATCTATTAACAAAAAAGAGATTAAGCGGCGGGATATTTCCATATTCACTACAGACCGATCACATTTCTAGTAAGTCACCCTCAGATGAAATAAATGGTTCGCTCTGCTCTAATCTTTAGTACAGATGGAGTATACAATCAGATTATCATGGTGAAAGAGAGCAATCGATCCCCGTCCTTTACAATTTAGATGTAGGCAGCCTGTGGAAGAGCTTGTTTCGTCAAGCCATTTAAATTTAATTGAGTGAAAAAAATCTATTAACAAAAGAAGATTAAGCGGCGGGATATTTCCATATTCACTAAAGACCGCTCACATTTCTAGTAAGTCACCCTCAGATGGAATAAATGGTTCGCTTTGCTCTAATCTTTAGTACAGATGGAGTATACAATCAGATTATCATGGTGGAGAGAGCATATTCCACAGTGATCATCCGGTCGACACTTTCAGGAGACTTTCGGGTCCTACACATTGAACCCCATTTATCATCTGACGGCTGATTCCACTACAGATGTCGACAACCAGTAATTGGGAATCGAATGCTCATTTGCTTAGTATCCATCGGATGGAAAGTTCACAAAAAATAAGTATTCAGATGTCACTAAGAATTTCCCAACTTTTCGTTGGAGTCCTCAATGAACCTCTTCAGAGTGTGAAGAAAAAATGTGGAAATGTATGATTCGAAATTATCCAATATCACTAACTTGCAAGCCAACACTTGCAGTCTGGAGAATATAGAATCAATTTTTGATTAGACCAGATTAGTTTCAGTTATGCTACCAAATCTCGTATGTGATATTTTTGTGGTAGCCAATTGAGAATCCATTACTGGTGATAGTCATTCTGGCTGACTCCATCACGGGTGATGGAGTCAACCAGAATTTTGAAGAATAGAAATACAACGAACTGAGACCGAATCCTTCTAAAAGCTGGAGGTTTGGGACCCAGAATTGAAACCGGACTTCAAGGTTGTAAGCGACAGCTTTACCACACGGCCATCCGGAAGACGTTTGCGCTATGTGGCCGTTTCGTAGAAATATTATAGTACTGTACTATATAATGTAGGATAGGCTATTTTTTAAAGAACTGAATACCACTTCAACGTTAAGCTACATTGACTACTATACGAACATCACATTCAGAGAATGAATGATGGTAGATTCTCGAAAGAGATCTTGAACTACAAACTTCGTGAACAGAGAACTAGAGGCAGATCTTTAAGATAATGGAATGAGATCGTAAAACTTCAGTAGCCTTACTACTTGACAGAAACTAGAACTGTTAAATTGTATTCAACAGAATGTACTCACTGTAATCATAAATTCCAGCGCACAAGTTTTTCCGCATAATTGTTTTATTTCAGAATTAATAATTCTTTAGGATATTAAAGATACTTATATATATATATTTAAAATATTAGATTGGTTACTCAAAGGTTCTTCCTCTTGCTTTGTCATAAATTCCAGCGCACAAGTTTTTCCGCATAATTGTTTCATTTCAGAATTAATAATTCTTTAGGATATTAAAGAGACTTATATATATATATTTAAAATATTAGATTGGTTACTCAAAGGTTCTTCCTCTTGCTTTGATACAGTTGAGTAATCTCTGTGGCCATTCATCTATTGCTTTACGCAAAGGAAATTTCTCTCATTCTCGGAGATATTTCTTCATATCTCCGAGAATGCGAGACATCTATATGCTGGTGCAAGACCATATGCTGACCATATTCTGTAATCTAGTAGATTCAGATCTGGACTTGAGCAGGCCATTCTTCACTGGAAATGAAGTTGGGAACAAGCTCAGTTAGTCACTTCTGAGTAACTTTGGCCTTGTGTGACAGAGCAGAGTCTTGTTGAAAGGAACAGTTGGTATGGTTGAAAATATTAGTGTTCCGTGGCTTTACAATTATTTTTAGAATTCCCGCAATGTAGTTCTTTGCATTCACTTTCACTCCCTGCGATACAAAGTGCAGCTTCGTTTTTCCATACCAACTGATTCCACATCGCACCATTACTGAAACTGAATTCTGGGTTCTGTTATTTTTCCAAATCTCTGGAATCTATTCTCTTGACTTTACATACATAAACAGGGGCATTTTGCTTATTAAGCTTTTGCTCAACAGAAACACTTTTCACAGTCTTTTCACTGATGAGATTTTCTCATCAGTGAAAAGAATGATACAAAAACATTCTTTTCAAATTCTTTGAAAAGAGGATACAAAAACATTCTTTTCACTGATGAGATTTTCTCATCAGTGAAAAGAATGTTTTTATATCCTCATCTGCACATTGCTTCAATAATGCTCAACTTCTTGACTCAATTCTTTTGGCATTCTTTTCAAGAACACAATGTTATTTTTATGCTTTTAAATAAATAACTGAAATATTATTTTCCAAATAAAATACAATTTATTTAGTGATGATTATATTGTTTGGAGATAATTAAATCTGATGCAGCGATGACAAACTCTGATATTTCTATTAAGTCTGTGCTGGTTTCTGAGAGTTCTGATTAGTAATTATTATATATATAACTATTAGTATATATATATTTTTTCATTTAGAAAATCAGATTTGCGTTTCAAATAACTGTTTTGTACTACATGAATTTTTAATGTGTCAATCAGTCAGAGTAAAATTTTTTCTTATATTTTGATTTCGATTTTTTAACTGGTGTAGTTAAATGAATAATACATTTATGGATATTTGAAACCGAGAAATTTTTCATAAAATTTGTTTGATATATTGTAGAAACCAGTTGAAGTCTATGTTTTAAGTTATCTCTTCTAATTTTTTCTCAAATTACAGAAACAAAATTATATTAAAATAAGCAATTAAAGATTAGTTAAATAAATATAGCAAAACCCATTACCAGAATTGTTTGTGAGGCAAATTAAAAATATTAAAGGAATGTATCCGATCTATAAGACATATGTTATACAGAGAATCAAATCTGTCGAAAAGATCAAAATTCCATTATAATTATCCATGTAATTACCGGTAAATAAAATTTTTCAGGAGAAATTTCTGAAGAAAAGCGGATTAAACCTGGATTATAGACTGAATTCACTTACTCTAACTTTCAATCAAGATAAATATGAGCTTTGATTAAAAAAACTAATAATAATAAAGTAAAATCAGAATATAATAATAAAAGTGTAATATGACCTGTTTTCGATCTTCGCTAACTTATTCATTGTAAAATACAGTATAGCAAAACCGATTACCGAAATTGTTTGTGAGACAAATTAAAAATATTAAAGGGTTATCTATAAGACATATGTTATACAAAGAATCAAATCTGTTGAAAAGATCAAAATTCGATTATAGAATAATTATGCATGTAATTACCGGTAAATAAAATTTTTCAGAAGAAATTTCTGAAGGAAAGAGGAATTAAAACTGGATTATAAACTGAATTCACTTACTCTCTAACTTTCAATCAATGTAAATATGAGCTTTGACTAAAAAAACTAATAACAATAATAATAATAAAGTAAAATCGGAATATAATAATAAAAGTGTAATATGACCTGTTTTCGATCTTCGCTAACTTATTCATTGTAATATATTTTCAAGAAATACTTTTTATCATTTGATATTCTTTTCATCTTGCTAAACTTAAGAAATGCATATTTCAAAAGTTACTATAATCTGGCTAAACCTATGAAAGGATTATCCGAAGACATAAAGGATAGCTTGCCACATCAATGGAGCCCAATCGTATCTGAAAATAATTTTAGGAAATAAAATCGAGTTAATCTATCTTAGATTCTTTAGAAAATTCAGTTATTCCACATGACTTTTTCAAAGGAAATAATTAAAGAGTTTCAGGAGTTAATAGGAGTTTTGTCTATCGGATAGCGGTTGGAAGAATACATCTGAATATTTCAAAAGTTATTATAATCTGGCTAAACCTATGAAAAGATTATCCGAAGAGATAAAGGAGAGTTTGCCTCATCAATCGAGCCCAATCGCATCTGAAAATAATTTTAGGAAATAAAATCAAGTGAATGTATCTTAGATTCTTTAGGAGAAAAAATTCAGTTATTCCACATGACTTTTTCAAAGGAAATAAATCAAGAGTTTCAGGAGTTAATAGGAGTTTTGTCTATCGGATAGCGGTTGGAAGAATACATCTCCATTTGGAAATTGACAATCTATTCCGGTACAATTTCTAGATATCCACTATGTATTGGCAAGAGGTTGATCTTTAACATTTAGTCATCCAGCTTATCTGGTAATTGGCTAGGTTCTGAAATTATATATTTTATCCCTTCTGAAATTCGATGACATTACTAATGACTTAATCAGCCAATGAAGAATTAATATTAAAAATTATATTCAAAAATTCTCTGATATTTATTCCAAAACATTATCCTGAAACATATTCCACAAATTATGTCAACAACGTTATTCTTTTTCCATACTTTTTATACTGGTCTTTATTTGTGTGATATACAGTATTTTTGATTCTTCTTACTATTATAGATTATATTTGGTTTCTTTGTGGGTTTATATTTCGTCTTTATAAATAAAAATTCCACTTTTTATTCAATGGATTTCTCTCATTTTCTTAGAATAGATTCTTGAATAAAAATGATGAAGTTTTGCTTATTTTAAACTGAAATGCTTAAATGAAAAATACAATTAAAATATGTGAAATTGCTAATGTTTTCTTTTCTTAAAATAAAATACATAGGCACCAACTGTGTATTTAATTTTAAGAAATTATTCTGAGGCTTCTTTCGAGTTCTCTACTATTTAAAACTATTTTTTAGTTTACTGTTTTTAAAGGATAAAATAATACTTGATGATGTATGCGCATGGTGTCGATTGAAACTTTATATTAATTTTACCAATCTTTACAATTGGCAGTTTTTAAAATTTTACAAAAAATGTAAATGTTCCTAAGAATAGTGAGATTATTATAGAATTAAATCCTATTTTAAAATGTTTAGTTTATATAAAGCTAAAGAATCTTTACAATTGGCAATTTTTAAAATTTTACAAAAGCTGTAAATGTTCCTAAGAATAGTGAGATTATTATAGAATTAAATCCTATTTTAAAATGTTTATTGTAAGTTTAAACACGAAATGAAAAATATACCATTTGTATTCATTCTGAAAGTAAAAGTTAAAAAATCTGTATATAAATTAATGAACCAGTTTAATTTATATTAATATAACCTGATATTGAATCAATATTATATATAGCAATTTTGTTATTAAATCAATTAATATAATAAAAATTAGATATTAATAGTGAAAAGCCAGTTCAGTTTAGTTAATTATTTTTCATTTCATGAAATTTTCATTAGTTACAGACACTTTATATTAAGCTAAAGAATCTTTACAATTGGCAATTTTTAAAATTTTACAAAAACTGTAAATGTTCCTAAGAATAGTGAGATTATTATAGAATTAAATCCTATTTTAAAATGTTTATTGTAAGTTTAAACACGAAATGAAAAATATACCATTTGTATTCATTCTGAAAGTAAAAGTTAAGAAATTCGTATATAAATTAATGAACCAGTTTAATTTATATTAATATAACCTGATATTGAATCAATATTATAATAGTAATTTTGTAATTAAATCAATTAACATAATAAAAATTAGATATTAATAGTGGAAAGCCAGTTCAGTTTAGTTAATTATTTTTCATTTCATGAAATTTTCATTAGTTATAAACTAATACTTGTATTTCAATAAACATTTAAATATTCCTGAAACTTTTTCTGAATTTCATAATATATGTTATATAAATAAAATTCGTTTACTTATATGATAGAATAATGAAAATAATTATTCACAACAAACAGTCTTATACTTGTATTTCAATACACATTTACATATTCCTAAAACTTTTTTCTGAATTTCATAATATATTCTATATAAATTAAACTCGTTTACTTATATGATAGAATAATGAAAATCATTATTCATAACAATAAAAATTAGTCTCGTAGGGATTTTTAAAAATTTAAAAATTATAAACATTCTATATAAATAAAATTCGTTTACTTATATGATAGAATAATGAAAATAATTATTCATAACAATAAAAATTAGTCTCGTAGGGATTTTTAAAAATTTAAAAATTATAATTACGAATTCAGATTTTCAACCTTGAAGTTATGGTCGTATATTAAACTCCCAAGATTAACTCCATGGGATAATGATTCTACAAAAATACGCCTACATTCAACTAACCTTGACTCTCTCCATTCCGTATCTGCTCTAAATTTAAATTTCATAATATTTTGATTATGATTATAATATATTCCAAAATTCTTTCCCTATCTTTCCTATATCTTTATAATAAAACAATTTACTGTATTCTGTTTTGTGCCCAGTTAAGTACTAATTTTAGATCACAGATGGTGCTAGTTAAGACAATTCTTTCCTTATTATGATTATTATAATATATTCCAAAATTATTTCCCTATCTTTCCTATATCTTCATAACAAAACAATTTGTTGTATTCTATTTTTTGCCCAGTTAAGTACTAATTTTAGATCACAGATGGTGCTAGTTAAGACATAATTCTTTCTAATAAAACAATTTGTTGTATTCTGTTTTTTTGCCCAGTTAAGTACTTATTTTAGATCACAGATGGTGCTAGTTAAGACATAATTCTTTCCGGTCATTAGCAGACAAATTGTTCTTCAAGTTTATATTTTTTAACACAACGACTTAACAAATAAACAAAGTAGGAAGCAAACTATATTAGCTAAATGGATGCGAAGCTAGAAATGTAAGTGTAAAATTTTTCTCATATTTTGAATAATAAAAATTTTAACAATTAAAATATAATAATAATAATATATAACAACAGTGATCCTCTTGTATTAATACTGTATATCCCCATCTTTTACTTGTTCTCAAATTCTAAAGTTGCTTTTTAGGATATATTTAAAACTTAAAATTTATTTAAAATATTTTAAATAAATTTTAT
>AYEL01062453.1:0-46250 GCA_000484575.1 Olivierus martensii
CTTCGGCTGCAGCCGGCCAGCACCTAGCATCCCAGTTTCTTCAGATGCTCCAGAACAGGGATGACTAGATGCTGTCCTGGCTTCGCTGAGTCGCCACCGCCCTCAGCCTGTCTGACAACAGCTGTGGCCACAACATCTATGTCACGTGACACACATAACAACCTGTAGCCACAAAGTCATACCTACATCTGAACCTCCTATGGCTTAGCAGATTAGCTCTGCATAACATTACAATGCTTGCAGCTCTAACTGTTATATCATCTACTATCATATGTATAGCAGTGCCTTTAGCCGTGACAATCGAAATCAAATAGGTATGCCATTTATATTAAACATATCTTAGACCCTCACTGCTATATCATAGATCAAAACCTTTAGCCTAAGTTCTATATAGTCTATATAAACAGCATTTAGGATGTTAGGTTAAGGGATTATGTTAGGTTAGGAAGGCGTTAACCATGGAAAGAAATGGTTTTCAAGAAAAACATCTGTGCAGCGGCTTGGCAAAGCCGGGACAAGTACCTAGTTATCTCTCTTCCGGAGCATCCGAAGAAACTGGGATGCTAGGTGCTGGCCGACTGCAGCCGAAGTGCTGCCTTTACTTTCTTCTTAGCTATAAAGTCAGAATTTTCAGCTGCAGCTATATTATATATGATGTTAACAGTTGGTTGTAGCCACTGGCTGCATGTGGTATAGCTATTTGTTAACATCTGATAGATCATGTAGCAGCCAGCTGCAGACGTATACTTCTCTATAATGATAACACATACGTTATTTGTTTTGGACTTGTCATTTCAAGGGGTATACTTAAGGGGTGACCCCTTAACCTTTGGGGACCGTCTGAAACATGTTACATGTCCTAGTGCTTGGCTAGCCTAGGGGAATATAGTGGTAGACCCCTTAACGTTAACGGGTTCAGCCAGAGGTTGTTATATGTCCTAGCGATCGGCCGACCGAGAGGAATACAGTGGCAGACCCCTTAACGCTAAGGGGTTCGGACTAAGGTTATTACATGTCCTAGCATTCGGCTGGATGAGGGGAATACAGTGGTAGGCCCCTTAATGTTAAGGGATTTGGCCAGAGCTTGTTATATGTCCTAATAATCGGCTGCCAAGCTGATTCTTTTTACAAACCCCTTAACGTTAGGCGGTTTGGCCAGAGCTTGTAATATGTCATATCGCTCGGCCAGCCAAAAGGAATACTCTGGCAGTCCCCTTAACATTAGGGACTAAGGTGTCATACCGATCGGCTAGCTGAGAGTCCCCTTAACATTAGGGGGTTCCATCCACTTTAGTTCTTTACTATTACATATTAAATACACCGTCAACTTCTGAGTCTAATGATTACATAAGAGAGGAGATATAGACAACATTACTCTTATACAATGCTTACAGCATATTACAACAGCCACCCACAGGGTCCAGGGACTTATAAAAGCAGTAGGTGTTGGAATATACGCTTTATCTAACTCTCCTTCTACATAATACAAAAGCTGTTTACAATATCAACTAACTTTCTACATAATGTAGACATTATCAAGTAATAAACAGTTGTATATATCGTATATCATGTGCTACATGGATAATATAAACCCATGGGGTCCCAGGACCTCAGGTAATCCAAGGACCCCAGACGGACTCAGATCAGGAGCCCAGGACCCAGGTGCACAGACTGCTGGCAGGGTCCTGGTACCCAGCTGTCGGCCCGGGGATCCATAGTTTAAACCTTATCATTTTGGCTCAAGGTTAGGTTATAGGTATTCCTTATTTTATGTAAATAATTGGATTAAAGGATTTTTTGTAAATCAAGTTTTATGTAAGTTTAAAAACATTTTTATAGTAAAAATTCTAAATCAAAAATTGATTGGAATACAATGATTCCTTAATTTTCACTTTCACAATATTATAGCACCATTTTGTTCTCTAACTGAGAGAGAGAGAAAATCCCACATAGAATAATTATATATCAATAAATACACTAACCCTTGATTTACACATTAAAGTCATCCTCAAAATACCATATAAATGAAAACTGTTATTTATATTAATGTAGAAAATGAGGGGATAGGTTCTGTAATATTTAATTAAATAATTTATGTATTTTTAAAAATAAATTTAGCACTTTATTTTTATGTATGGATACACATCAAAAATTTAAGGATAATAAATTTATAGTTAAAAGGAATGAAGAAGTGAAATCTTCAAAATATACGAAACAACAATATATTCTATATCTTTGCTTGATAATATTTTATTTGATTGGCATGGCAAGTGATAGAACTTGAAAATTGTCAGACATCATGCTTAATTAATGGGAAATAATTTATCGAAAAAATTAACATGATTGATTATTTATTATTACTTATATATTGTTTACATATTAATTATATGTGTATTATATATATAATAATGTTAATTAACAATTCTAATAATAATTGAGCATTATATAAAAATTAGAGATGATGTAAATAATAAGGTATACAGGGTGAGTTTTTTATCTTGAGACAACGAAATATCTTAATTAGATCTCATTATTTCGGAAAAAGTTGTAGACAAAAGTTGTTGGGTTTCGAAGGGGCAATCAATTGGTGACCTTAAATCTGACCTTGACCTTCAATGTCATTTGCGAAACATTTGGTGGAGCACAAGAGGGACATAGAGCAAGCAAGGTTTAGCACGGCGTTGGCGGTGGAGGCTTATGAGAAGGACGTCTGCATAGATTGGAAAGGTGTCAAGCAAGTTAGGCCGGTGCCGGAACGTACGCACCCACTGGTGGCGGAGTCCATTGAAATATTAAAGTGGTCAAGAGTAGGAAAGGTAATTAATGATAGAGTAGCCTGGGAGCCTTCCCCAGCTTGGAAATACGTCATCGCCAATTGGAAGACGAATGTGCTAAAAGTTTAGGTGTTTATTTTAGGACTTTTCATATTTAGGCTAGGTTAATAAATTTTTTGTATGTAGGCTAGGTTAATAGGGTTCTAATGGTAAGTTCTTTTAATTTTTTAATTCTTTTATTGTTTTACGTGAATGTACTTGCTTTAGTCCGGGTTTGTTTGTTTGTGACGAATCTGTTGTATAAGGGATGTGGGGTTCTTTAAATTAATGTATCGGTTTTAACTTTCAACTGTTTCTGGTTATTTGTGTAAGGGGTTAGGTTGGTGCGTGTAAGTAATTTACAGCTTGAAACGTCAAGGTTGTTTTGGCAATGCTGTGTAAAGTAGCGTCCCGGTTCTATTAATGTCTTTGCGTGCCTGAAGAGGATGTGTAGCACATCGAAAACGTTCGCTTGTATTTAAGCTAATAAATTTAGTTTGATACTTTACTGAAAGAAGTGCTGTGTTTTTATTTATTAAAATAAATAAAACATAGATATTACAAGTAACGTTATAAATAAAGTTAAATTTATGGAAGTTTAATATAAACTGAGGAATGTATGTAATATTAACAACTCCGCCCAAGAAGCCATATAGCTGACTGGCCAGTCCCAAGCCTGGATAAAGGAGGAGGGTTGGCGTCAGGAAGGGCATCCGGCCGTAAAAACACCCTGCCAAGTCTTTATGATGAGTGGTACCCATGATTCAGATAATGCTAGGGCGTTCCCCGGTGTAGGCGACGCGCAGTCCCTTAGGCGCCCGAGGGCTGTGAGAAGTAGGCTAGGGCTATCGCATCAAGAGCGGGTGCGACTAAAGAAGCTAGCTCGAAGACCTCTACTTGTAAGGATTGCATCACTCAACGTAGGCACCATGACAGGAAGAGGAAGGGAAATTGTGGACATGATGGAAAGAAGAAAGATCGATGTCATGTGTGTACAAGAAACAAGATGGAAGGGGGACAAGACAAGAGAACTGGGAGAAGGTTACAAGATTTTCTACAGCAGTGCAAGTAAAGAGGGCAGAAATGGAGTAGGGATCATCACCTCACGAAAGATGAAGGAAAACATCATAGAAGTAAGTCGCCGAAATGACAGGATTATGAGGATGAAGCTGGACATAGGGGAAACAATCCATGTTGTTAGTGCTTATGCGCCACAGGTTGGTACAAGTATGGAGATGAAAGATACTTTTTGGAAAACCATGGATGAAGAACTAAGACAACTGGAAGAGAAAGATAGAGTTATCATCGGAGGGGACCTTAATGGACACATTGGAACCAATAAGAGAGGCATAGAAAGAATCCATGGAGGGCATGGTTTTGGGGACAGGAACCAGGAGGGTGAACAAATCATTGATTTTGCTGTGGCTTTCGACTTTGCCTTGGCCAACTCTTTCTTCAACAAGAAAGAAGAGCACTTGGTCACCTTCAAAAGTGGTGGAAATAGCACACAGATTGACTACTTTCTGTACAGGAGAAAACATCTGAAGGAAGTGAAGAATTGCAAAGTCATCCCCAGTGATCACGTAGCAACACAACACCGTCCAATGCTCATGGATCTCCACCTCTTGAGGCCTGCAGGCAGGGAGAAAGTGAAGACTAGGGTTAAGGTGAGGAAGACCAAGTGGTTCAAACTAAAAGACACAGTTTTGAGGAGCAGATTTAAGGAAACTGCCCTGCAGAGAGTTTCCATGGACTTTGAGGATGTTCAAGAGTGGTGGAATAGAAATGCAGAGGTCATCAGGTGTACTGGCAGGGAAATCTTGGGAGAAACAACAGGAAAATGCTGGGAAAACAAGGAAAGCTGGTGGTGGAACCAGGAAGTGCAGGCAGCAGTACAGGAGAAGAGAAAGGCAAAAAAGAAGTGGGACTCAACACATGCCCCAGCAGACCTAGAAGTCTTTAAGGTCAGGAATAAGCAGGCAAAGAAGAAGGTGGCACAGGCAAAGGCCAAGGCATGTCAAGAATTGTACGATGACCTAGAAACGCCGGAAGGGCAGAAGAAAATATATAGCATTGCCAAACACAGAAGCCAGACAGCAAAAGATATTACACACATCAAGCAGATCAAGAATGTCAATGGAGAAATCCTGAGGAACACTGGGAAGATACAGGATAGATGGAAAGAGTACTTTGAGGAGCTGCTAAACGTCGAGAATGAACGAAAGTACCATGAAGATGGAATACCAAATGAGGGATTGACAAGAGACATCACAAAGAGTGAAGTAAAGGTGGCACTGAAGCAGATGAAAAATGGGAAAGCAGTAGGGCTGGATGGAATCCCAGCTGAAGCCTGGAAGGCCCTTGGAGAAGAAGGGCTGGACCTACTATGGGACCTCTTGGGGAAGATTTACAGAGAGGAGGAGATACCAGACGAATGGAGAGAAAGTATTATTGTCCCAATTTACAAGGGAAAAGGGGACATCCAAATGTGTGGCAACTATAGAGGAATTAAACTAATGTCACATACCATGAAGATCTTGGAGAGAATCCTGGACAAAAGACTGAGAGCTGAAGTTAAGATTGGGGGTCAACAGTTTGGTTTCATGCCAGGAAAATCAACCATTGATGCAATCTTCTGCCTGAGACAAATGATGGAGAAGTTCAGAGAGAAACAGCAAGAACTCCACCTGGTCTTCATCGACATGGAAAAGGCATATGACAGAGTACCAAGACAAGAAGTTTGGAGAAGCCTCAGACTTAGAAATGCACCAGAGAAATATGTCCGGTTAATCCAAGAAATGTATAGGAAAACCATGACAAAAGTACGAACCTGCCTAGGAGAAACGAGCAGCTTTGAAGTGGGTGTGGGTCTCCATCAGGGCTCGGCACTGAGCCCTTATCTGTTCAACACAGTGATAGATGTCCTATCAGAAAAGGTCAGGGAAGAAGCACCTTGGAACATGCTATATGCAGATGATGTAGTTTTATGCGCAAGATCTAGAGCAGAGGTCGAAGAAAAGCTGGAGAATTGGAGGAAAGCTTTAGAAGACAGAGGACTGAAAATCAGCAGAAGCAAGACAGAATATTTGGCCTGCAACATAGGGACCCAGGAAAATGAGGAGCTGAAGCTAATGGAAACAACAGTTAGGAAAACAGACCACTTCAGATACCTTGGTTCGATTGTGGATGAATTGAGCGAGACAGGTAGAGAAGTGAATAACAGAATACAGGCAGGTTGGAAAAATTGGAAAGAAGTCTCTGGAGTCCTATGTGATAAGAAGATCCCTGTGCGTCTAAAGGGCAAAGTATACAGGACAGTGGTGAGACCAGCAATGCTGTATGGAACGGAAGCACTCCCCCTTAAGAAATCCAATTTACAAAGGATGAAGGTGGCAGAAATGAGAATGTTAAGATGGATGTGCGGAGTGACACGAGCAGACAGGATTAGAAATGAACACATCCAAGGGACAGTGAAGGTTACGGATATTGCAAGTAAAATCCAAGAAAGTAGATTAAGATGGTTTGGCCATTTAATGAGAAGAGATGAGGACTACACGGGCAAAAGACTTATGAACATAAAAGTTGAGGGAAGGAGGAAAAGAGGACGACCCAAGAGAAGGTGGCAAGACATCGTGGATGACGATCTGAGATCAAAGGGTCTCAGAAGGGAATGGACAAAGGACAGAACGCAATGGAGAAAGCTCATCAAAAACAGCGACCCCATATAGAAATGGGAGGGAGCTTGATGATGATGAAAATGTATGTAATATTAACACTTTGAAGCTCTAACACCTGTAGTTTCAATTTCTCTAAAATGACACATTAAATATTCATAAAGTTTTGAAAATTTGCATATTTATAGAAATCATGATATTTTCTTTATTTTTTAAGATATCTAGTTGAAATTTTCAGGATTTCTTTTTATCATGCTTTTTATGATCATGTAAAAAATTTCAAATCTGGTCAAATTTGGCCCAGTAAAAGAATTTAATTTACTATACTTTGTTTTCCTTTTATAATAGCTTTAATTGTCATTAAAATTGAAAAATATTTTAAGCATTTTAAAGAAAATATATTCATTTTCATTAATTGATATTAATTTTTTCATTTTATTTAAAAAAAATTTACTTTTTTATATGATTTGTTCATATTCTACTGAATTGCTGCATCCACCATTCTCTTAACCAACTAGCCTGTATTTTTTGTCCAACATGCTTCCATATTGTCTTTCAGACTATTATTTAACAAATACAGTGAGAAGAGTGTTTAACACAAGCATCACACAATGGTACTCAGCAGATAATTGAGAGAAAACACTATGCCTACCTTCATTTACTTTCTAAGCTTTTGATCTATTTTCATATCAGAAAATTGTTTTATTCACACAATGAAAATGCAATGACAATATTTATTAATTACATAATATATAATTAACTATATTTGTGTGTTTATTCTAATTTATAAACCATTTACCTTTGATCCTTTGTTCTAGTATGTACGTAGTTGAAACTGACAAGATAGTAACAGGACTTCATGGTCAAGTGATTTATTGCTACAGGGTGGTAAACAGCAGTAAATGTACAGACATTTTACAAAAATTCATTTAGATATTTTTAAAATTTTCTATTTTGTTATATATGATGAGAAAAACAAACTAAAAAACATAAATTTTGAAATAATAAAAAAATAACCCAGAATATTAAATAAAATCAAACAATCGAATAAAATTCTAACAAAAAAGAATGGGGAAGAAATTTTTCAAAATTATCATCAATTACATACAAAAATTCTAATATTCATTAATATTACTTCCCTTAATAATTTGCATATTAAAAATTTTGAAAAAATATAACAAAAATTTCCCTAATAGCAGATGGCCTTACTAAAGTACAATAAAAGTTTTAAAAGGGATAAAATTACCATGCTAAAACAATTATAAATAAAAATAAACAATTAGAAATATGATATCAGGAGTACAGTTATGTATATCTGTTTAATGAAATTTATACAATATTAGAATTCCAGCCTTGTGTTGTAGAAGTGTTAATGTTCAGTAATATTTTTAGAATGGATCATAAAGTCTCAAAAATGATGTGTTAATATATCAAAATTGCCAATACATAAGAAATCTGGCTAAAAAATAATAATGAAATAAATGAAAACTTACATCATATAAAGTAACAATATTTTGATGATGGCCATATCTTAAAAGAATCTCAATTTCTTCTTGACAGTCCTTTATAGATTTGTCAATCACCTTGAAAAAATAAAAAATTTAACATAGATTTACAGAGTTCATACCATTATTAGCCAAGGTTGTGCATTTTATGCAAGAAAAGCAATAAAAAAATCATTCACCTTGTATTGATTTTTTTTATTTTTATATTAAAATACTTTTCATTTTGGAGTTAACACTGCTTATCAAGAAGTCTTTAAAATATAATAAATAAGCACTCTTAAAATAGCAAAAAAAAATCTTAATTTTTAATTTACAAACTGTTTTCGGTCAAAATCTGATTTCTTCAACACTGTGAAATAGAGATACAGATAAAAATTACAGTGATAGTTAACTTTATAGTAAGTGTAAAAAGAACAGTTTTTAAAAACATTTTTTGTTTCTTTAAAATTTTTACAATAGTACTTTCAAAAACAATATTCATATTTTAAACAAAGTTTTATATTACTTCTACTTAACATAATCATACATAATTATTGCTTATTATATTTCTAATTTAATATCAAATTAACTAAAAATTCTTAATAGATGTAAACAATATTAAATTTGTATATTAAGAAAGTTGAGGGTTATTTTATTAATAGTATATTTCTATGCTTAGGATATGTCTTCAGTTGGCTGTTCATTTATAATCTTGTTATACTTACTTTATTATAGTATCATACTTGATTCTTTTAATTACAATACTATAATAAACAATTTAATTCGATTAGAACAGGACTTAATTACTTTAGAGTTTTCCCAATCTATTTCAACATGATACTCATAAAAACTTCTTGTTAGCAATAGCATGGTCCTTGTTTATCCTGTCATTATGTATTTGTGTTTTTCTATTTTTTCTACTAAGTTTTGTTTCTCATTAACATCCAAGTTTCTATTATATAGTAAATTATGTATACACTGATTTGATGACTACTATCATATTTATCTTTATCATTCCATAAGAGGTTATATAATATGGAACATCCATGCTACTTTGGCTTTTAGCATTTTAGCTGTTTTTTTAACTATTTTCATTTTACACAATTCATATGATAAAGCTATAAATTGGTTATTAAGTTGGGATTGAGCCACTAGTAGAGAGTAATATCTTTATAACTTTTATTAACTAATTCTTCTGCATTTTCATGTTACTAAAAAAGATGAACTACTCATCTGTTTTCTGACTGAAAACATTTTGTAAATTAAGATTTTTTTGCTGCTTTAGGAGTGCTATTATGTTTTAAAAACTTTTAATTTTTTTGAATTGTTTTATTACAAAAATTAAAAAAAATCAACACTAGATTAACAATAATTCACTTTTAAATTATACAATAAAAATTATTATATTAAACAAGAGTAAGTCTAGTCTGAAAACAGTATATACACCATCATGTTAATGTATTCAAATCCAGTTTATTTACTAATAATTCATAAAACATTCTATATTATCTGAGGGTCCCTTGGTCCACATTACTTCAGATAATCAGTATATTCTATCATATAAATTAAATTATTACTATAGTTCTTTATTAATCTCTCATAAACTGAATAATGTTAAAATTAAATTAATTGAATAAAAATGAGGTATACTCTGAGGTATGTACTAATTGCAACCAAAAAATTGTGCATTAAAATGAGTGTTTTAAATATAAGAATTACATTATAAATGCTTAGACAATTCTAGACAAAAGGTTTTTGGTGGATATCTAAGCTTTATTTATGAAGAATCAAATACTTTCTAATTGTTTCATGATACATAAATATTATTTTATTTCCATTTTAATTTTTAACATCCAAACAATATTTCTAAAAAAAATTATATACTTTACAGCAGCAGTTCTCAACCTGTGATACACATACCACTGGTGGTAGGCGAGACATGACTAGTGGTATGTTTATAATCTTGACTTCCTATTTGTATATGAGGCATATTTTTGTTGATGGTACTTATATTTTTGAATTTTGAGTTTGCTGGTAGGTGGAATGAAAAGGTTGAAAACCGCTGCTTTACAGCAATGGATGTCTGGAACGTTTCAAATAACAGAGAAGCTTTTTGTGAGCATTGCAGCATAATGAAATATTAACAAGACTTCTCATCACTTGACTAGTCACTATGGAAATGATTTGGTTCTTATGATCTTAAATTTTCTACAACCTAGGTGTGAACCAAGCTTAAAGAAACACATGGTTAACCATTAAAACTCTATCTCTCTCACCTGCTGGTTACAAATGAATCCAGAGACCTTTTAATATATACAGTCCTGATGAACTTTGGGATGTGAGTCACCTTACATGCCCTTGGTGGATTAACAAGAATAAATACAATACCAAAAGGAATATTTGTTTAGACTTTTCTACTGGTGGATGGTGTCTTATCGGGGTTTGCCTATTCCATTAAATTAACATAGGGAAGATCCGTTCCACCAAATTTCTTGGCTGTCAGTGAGGGTGGTGGCTTAAGGGGGGGTGTCTTATTGAGGTTTGACTGTATTAAGAAATGTTGTTAAAAGCAAAATTAATGCTGAGAAACCAAAGAAAATTTTTGAATATGACTCTTTAGCCATTTTCAATATCTTGGTAAACCAATTTAAGAAAACTGGAATTAAGATATCATCCATAAAAATGAAAAGAAAATTGATTGAAGAATGGCAATAAAAGTTTATCATCCACATTGAAAATTGGAATTACTGCAGTAATGGCAAAGAAAAAGTTAGAATGGACCAAGCTACTCAAAAATTAATACAAGATAATTAAAGTTCTTATATTATTTTTGCACTATTTTATTATTATTTTCATATAAATAAAAAAATCTGATTTTCTTTGCATTTGCATTAAATGCAGTCACATTCTATAGTTATTTTTCTGATAATTGAAAGTGTCTTTAATGTTATATAAATGCTTCAGTGAAAATTCTTTTTCTTCTGTTATGGAAGAAAGCAGCCTATGGATATATATATATATATAGAAGAAGAATTTAAGTTGAATGACTGCAACAAATTATAAAGCATCCACATCAGTTATGATCTGGTATGTAACATTTGGAAATGTTCTGCTAAACTATATATTAGTGGTGACCAAATTGCAGTTCATGAGCCACATGCAGCTCTTTGGTATTTTCAATGTGTCTCCATAACATGAAAGTCAATAGTTAAAATAAATTCTATTTAATTTAAAAAAATAATATATTTGTAATTTCTTCATTTATTATAAATAGTAGTATGCATGTATATGAAATAAATGCATGTGAAATATATAATAAACAATTTTTAAAACCACTGTTAAGATTATCCAAAAAAATTGATGCAACTTTCTTTGATCTAGAAAGAAACTGATTGAAGCTCTTAAGTATTTGAGTCTCCTATGTGGCTCATAGCGGTATGAAGTTTGGCTACGCCTACTATATATTACTAAAAGAATTTTGGTGTAGCAACAATATATAAGCATATTAGAAATGAGACTGTTGCCTCAGATATATAACTAGTTTCCAGGTGGTGATTGTATTTTTGTGCAGAATCACACCTTGCACCTTGTCATAAAACTAAGAATGTCATCAATTTCCTAGTAAAAAAGAGTATAAGAACATTGCATTGGCAAAGCAACAGTTGAAACTTGAACACTTTCAGAAAATTTATGATAAATTGAGGGATTATCTGCAATAATCAGATAAATTGAGTTATCTTGTTTTATAGAAAAGGTAACCTATGGCAAAGAGATAATTAACGAAAGACAGTCATTAAACCTTCCCTTGCCTTGGAAATATGCAGTAAGGCATAGCTTAGAAGGGAATAGAATCAATTAAATCTAAAGAAAATGAATGAAGGACCTCGAATTTTGATTTAGCTAGTTATAAGATTTCTTAAGAGGATATGGGACAATAATAAGCATGCATGTAAACAAAGCAGCAAGGAACTTCACGTGATGAGAAATAAGGACTCTCAATTAGTAACTTGTATACTTTATACCTTTTGATTGTATACTTTCTGATACAAGCCGATATCTCTAATATCTTTGTTTATATTTTTATTTTAAAAGTTTGTTTATTAAGGTTTTTATCTATAAAAAGTTTTAAATTTTGAATTGTAAAAATATCGAAATGTTCGATTCTAAACGTATATGTTCTGTGGAATCTAGAATTATAAAACAGCTGATGAGGGCGTGATAACTCCGAAAGTGCTTCTCATTAAAGTTATTTCCTATTATCTCAAGAAGTTTATTTTTTGGTGTGCTCACAAGTGCTGATTTTTATAGTTGTTAGATTACTTTAACCTTTAAGAGCAGTAAGAAAGTTTAAAGAATTTATAGAAATACAATGGCATTATAAAGCAAATATATTTATCTTGATATTCCATGTTGAATTTTCATTTTTACAGTGGCATCATTAAATCATTAAGCAAGAGCCTTCAAATGAACTATACATATATATCCTGCTTCTATAATTACAGCATACAAAATAAATGTGATTATATGGCAGGTTAGAAATATGTCATATCATCACATTTATTTTATTTTTTCTTGAAAGCTGCTAACTGAAATTTATATTACTAAAAATTTTTAAATAAACTAACAAATATTTGGAAAATTGAAATAACTTAAATATTAAAAGAAAGAAAAAACATGGTCTGTATTGGAAGAAAATTCATTTATTTATCATTAAGATAAAGTTTTTGCTTTTTCATAAAATCATTCTCAGTTTCCATTTTTGAATACACAATTCTTTATTCTATGGAATAAAAATAAATGCTTGATGAATTTATTCCAGAGTTGCCATTACAAAGGAATATGATGTTTCAGAAAAAAAATATCTTAGCTACATACATTCAAAAATATAATCAAGCTTTTCACTTCAATCACTTCAATAATGATTATGAAGATAGACAGCATGGCAAATTATCAGGCAGCATTTAAGATTTGGTATATTAATAACATCTGTTGATATATTTTTTGAAATGTAAAACATTTTTTTAAAAATAGTATGCAATTGCTTTCAAATAAATTCACATTACTAGTTTAAATGTATCAGGTCATCCCATAAGTAATGTCGTTTTTTGAATGTATAAAGAAAACAAAGAAAATTCACCTAGAACAGATATTTTAAAAATCATAATATGCGCCCCCAGTACAGTGGGTGATCGGTTAACGAACAGTTTGGATAACAAACACTTTTTTGAAAGATTTTTATGTTCGGTTAATGAACACATGTTCGGATAACGAATACTTCACAGAACAAACTGTGAGACCCATGGACTAACTGAATGAAGATCAGCCGGATGGCTGCGTGGAAAAGCTGTGGCTTACCATTCTGGAGGATCTGGGGGTCCAACTCCTCCATTGTGGCTTACCATTCTGGAGGATCCAGGGGTCCAACTCCTCCAATTTTAGGATGGACCTTTGAAATTCATCCTTCAATCTTCCGGATGACCCCATCATGGGTGTTGGTCAGCCTGTGAAGATGGCAGCTCTATAAGTGGCCACCGCCAGATAAAAATATTCCATGAGGATAGTTCAGCTTAACTAACCTAACGGAATGACAGGCTTAGGCCTTGCGTGGTCGTGGACTTATGGGTAAGGATGGAAGAAAAGTAGTTTTCCCGATTAAAATGAACTCGGAGACAACGTAAAACAATTCAAAAGATTTATTAAAGAAGGTTAGAGAGATATTTTACAAAAACACAACTCAAAAGCCAAATAGTAAGAAAAACCGTTTAATCAAAAACGTTTTCGGCTATCCATGTAGCATGCCTCAGTTATAATACACAGATCAGAGAAGTTTCTCTCCCTCATCATACCAAGTCAGGAACCAATCAGTGACCGGTTCCTAACATCAACAAACTCCAGTTGGACAGTCACCAATCAAATACATTAATACGAAAACCCGACAAAACGTTTACAACTAACATTACGATAAAACATCTTTACAACATATAAAACATTTTACATATAAACCATATATAGTACATATAAAACATTTTAAAATAACGTTATACCAATTACAATAATCTTTAAACTTCACTATATAGGTATATAATGAACATGAAAATAAACTAAAAATAAAATAGTAACTGTAATATCCGCCATAGGAAACCTAGAACATAAGGGGTACCCAAAACAAATCCGCGGTAAAACGACATATGGTCTGCCCCCAAGCCGCTGATAAGACCTTTAACTAAAACAAACCTCAAAGGTCACTGTCGCTACAAATCTGTCTTACAGAATCATATTCCAAGTTGGGTACAACAATCAACACCCTCTCCTTCTACGTTGAACGGATGGTTGAATTCTACCCCTTACCCACACATACAGCCTTTAACTAAAACAAACACCATAGGTCACTGTCGCTATAAAACTGTCCTTACCGAACCATATTCTAAGTCGGGTAAAGCAATCAACATTGTTTCCATCTATACCGCACCGCCTCTCGAAGTAATAAAATCATAATAATTATACAACAAACATATATCATCAAACTTCAAAAATTAAATACAAATTAATAATAATACATTAAAGTCTAAAAATAATAATAACATCAAAATCTACAAAATTCTATAAACTAGGAAAACCTAAAAATAGAAATCAGTTAAATATCCCTATGAAACTACATAGCGTCATAGGACCAATTAACAGACACTACAAAAGTATCATACATTACCGTATAATAACCACAACCGGAACTGCCGTAATCTTAAACAAAGGGTCTAATACTAACAAGTGAGTTGCAGACTACAAGGTTCTTAATAACATCAACGATTACATACAAATTAATACAATAAAATCCGAATATACTAATAAAATCAAAATCTATAAAATTAAATTAACTAGAAACCTTAAAATTGAAATCAATGTAATATTATCTCTACGAATCTAAAGTGTCGTAGGACATAATTTACAAACATAAAAGTAATACATTACTGTATAATAATAATAGCAAGAACTGCCGTAGGCTTTGATAGCAAGTCTAATACCAATCTGCAGATTAAAAAGTTCTTAAAAACAAATAAAAAGAAAATACATCGAAAGGTATAATACAATACATTACTTGTACACAATATTAGACAAAGGTGCCCGACTAAAAATTTTTTTTTTTACCTGTACAAACATAATACAGTATATTACATAAAAACACGACCAAACTCAGAATTCCGTTTGGCACGGGGTTACACCTATTTAAATTACTCAGCAAGCCAGGTCCATGTTGGGGGGAGCACAAGTGAATCTTTGTAATTTATAACATGCCTGGTTTTGCCTAGGGAGTGAATAGTAAGGATCTCCAATATCTTGCCCTCTCGGATCCCTCTTGCACTTTTCAAAATTTTTATTTGATCCCACAAAATAGTGAAGTCATATTCTACAGCCCTCTGCACTAAGGCCGTGCCCATTTCCCCTTTCCGGATGGCATCACGATGTTCTTTAATGCGTTTTTTGATAGGTCTGCCGGTAAAACCGATATAACACTCTTCCCTTCCCAGGCTGTTGTTAAGGCACGGGACTTCATACACTCCGGACTTATTACCAGCTTTGTCTTTATCGTTCCATATCAGGTCGAAAACCGTGCTGTTCCTTTTTAGCGCTATCAGATATCCCGTATGTTTTTCTAACAGCAGCCTAAGCTTCCTGGTAATGGGGTTGAGATCAATCCCACAATACTTAGATTTAGGTTTACGAGGCCGCCTATCAGACAACGACCATTTGACTTTCTTATAAACTCCTAAAAGGTAGTTAAGCCTGTACCCACTTAGTAAACCTTGCTGGAGAATCGTCCCTACCTCTACGTACCTACTCTCTTGGTGAGAGCAATGGCTGAAGGCTCTCCTAAATAGGGACCTGAACGCCGCCGCTTTATACTCCCACGGGTCTGGGGAACAAGCAGGGATAAAGATCGGAGAGTAGGTCGGTTTGCGGTAAACCTTCGTACAATATTCTCCATTATAGATCGAAATAAATAAATCAAGGAAGTGGACATTAGCAGCATCTGACTGCTCAAGTTCTAGCTCCAGCCCTAGACTAGGGTCGGTGAGATAAGATAGCAGCCCAATGTTATCACCTGGGCCATCCCAAATGACAAGAATATCGTCTACATACCTCCTGTATAAATTCAGGCAAGACCCAAAGCGCGGGAGGATCACCTTCTCCTTCCTCCGAACAACAAGTTCCGCTAACACCTCAGCCATCGGACTTCCAATGGGAACACCAACAGTCTGCCTGTAGACTCTCCCATTAAACCTAAAGAAGGATCCGTGGACAATAAGATCACATATCTCACGCAGACAGTCTGAGAGGCCAGCACCCCCTTTCGTGTGTTCTAGGAGGAGGCGATAGAGCTCTATTGCTGCAGGTTCGGGCTTTAACGATGGGAAAAGCGATTTAAAGTCAAACACAGCCATAGTCTGTTCCAGAGAGGGCCTCATTTTAAGCAGGTTACCAACTAATTCCCCAGAGGAGCTTAGCCCATAGGAATAACCCTTCATCCGGTCCCTACACCAGGCAGCAAGTTTTTTCTCTAAGGGGTAGGTGGGAGCAAAAAATCTCTCCACAATCGGTCTGGCAGTAATAGGCTGTTTATGAAGTTTTATATAGGCAAAAAGCCTGGGACATGTAGGGTTCATAATGCACCTAAATTTTAGGAAGTCTGGAAGATCTTTCCTTCTGCTGAGTCTAAAAACACGCCGTTGTTGTTCTTCCGTTGGATCCCCTGGCAATTCTTCAGCTTTCATTTCCTCTAAACACTGTTCTATGTATTTTACATAGCTGGCTCTCTTCAAGAAAACTAATTTCTTACTTTTGTCGTCCCTTGTGCAGGTAATAGCTTCATCACTAAGCCATCTCCTAGTAAGTGAGCAAGCTATTTCCAACTTCCGGTGACCAACCTTCTTACCATTACCTCTGTTACTATTACTGCTCTTAATAGCCAATGCACATTTCCATCTAACTTCTTCTTTTTGTGTTTCATCCATCCGGCTAATAAGTCTCTCAAGTTGACTCACCTGCCGGTCCCATGGCTTGGTAACACCAACATGGAACTGCGGCCCGTAGTTTAAGGCAGTAACCACAAATCCTGGGAGCTGGATGTCGTCTAAGACTTCATAGTTACGTACTTCTGCTTGACGACTTCTTTGTTCAGAGGAAATTTGGTTCACAAAAATCCATTGTAACTTCTTAACATACTTGAATTTCATTCGGCAGTGAATTTTGAACTCAAGCAAAAACAAGTCCTTAATAATTTCCACCGCTTCTTCCGGGCATTCCTCTTGAAGAGTCTCCATTTGGGAGAGGACTACTGAGCGTAACCCGTAAAAATTCCTCTTAGTCTTTGAGTAGGCAGTCTTAAGGCACCTAGCCTTAGTGAGACTTTCAAGTCTCTTGTCTCGTCCTGGCAATTTAATCCTGTAGATAGACATCGGGGGAACACTGAGTTGATAAGGCACTGACGGAGAAACTCCATCTTCTCTTTTGATCTGCAAATCTTATTAAAAATTCGTCTCAACTTAGATGCTGGCTCTGCACAATTCATAATGACTAATAATTCAATAAATCACACAACAACTTGCGCCATTTTCCTGCAGTGAAGCCACTTTGAGAAGAGACCTATATTTGGCACCATCAAGGGTGCCATTTAGTGTCCACTTCATTTAAAAAAAACTTTGATAATTTTTTTATTGAATGCAAAA
Organism: Olivierus martensii; assembly: GCA_000484575.1. Classification (NCBI taxonomy): domain Eukaryota; kingdom Metazoa; phylum Arthropoda; class Arachnida; order Scorpiones; family Buthidae; genus Olivierus; species Olivierus martensii. The sequence goes on from AYEL01062453.1 coordinate 17,694, forward strand.
AATTGTAAGTGCACATCCTTCTTTGTATTTTTTTAATAATTTTCTAAAAGTGTAAAGATACTTTTCAGAAAAAACCCTGTATTTATATATGGCTAAAAATTTATAACACATTTGATTACATCAAGCTATTTAGTGGCTGGCAATAATTTATTGCAAGTTTATAGTTTTAATTTTAGCTTATATAAATGTCAACTTAAATAGATATTCAAAGAGGAATTAAAATAAAAAAAATAATTTTAGAGAAAGAAGGTTTATTACAGATATGATTTTTATTATAAAATAACTCATGGAAAAAAATATTAAAATTGAGAAGAAATATGGTGGTAATGTTTATAGATATAAATAAAGCATATGATACTGTCAGTAAAATCATATACAGTCAAACCTCAGCTTACGAATGCCTCGGATCACGAACAATTTGGTTTACAAACAAATTTTTCGAACACACAGCATCTCGGATGATGTAGCATGTCTTGAGTTATGAACACGTAAGCCGTCAACATAAATATTTTCAATGATAATGCCATGTATCACTTTAGAAACATTTTAAAAAGTAGACAAAAATAAATCACACTGCACAGCTTTTTAGTGAGACAGAGGCACAATGGGTCTGAAGCAGAGTCAAGTAGTGCTAAGAGATAGAAAAAAGAAAAAGAACCCCTTCCAAGCAATAACATTTCACTTCCTCACCACCTTCCACCTATGTTGCCAACTATCTTCCATATAGGTACGGTAAAACTAAATTAAGTTTCATCTAAATTTGATCTGCTTAGTATTGTGTTTATCTTTTTTGTGATAGATTTAATAATTTCCATTGATTTTGTGTAAAGAACATGTGCACAAAATACTATTGTAAAAGTTTAAATAAGCAATCATCTGGAATCCAGGAACAGATTAATCCAATTTACATTAATTCCTATGGGGAAAATAGTTTTGGTTTACGAATGACCTTCAGGAACGAATTAAGTTTGTAAACTGAGGTTTCACTATATAGGAAATAATAGTAGAAGTGAGTATTGAAAAGGAAATAGAAATAATGAAGGCAAGCATGATAATGACAAAAATTTGTGTTAAAAGAAAATATAGAATGATTTACAACTGAGATAGAATTGAAGTAAAGGTAATGTTTTATCATCATTATTTTTTATAATTTAATGAAAAGTATTATAAATATAATAAAGCAAAAATTGGGAGAATTAAATTTAAAAGCATTTTTGTCTTTGCAGATGATGTGATAATTTGGAGAAATGGGGAAGTGAAGATAAAATTAAAAATTTAGATTATTATTAAAAGTTGTGGAATGAAAAATAGTGTAAAAAAAACAAAAAACTTGACTATGACCAAGAAATCAAAAAGGGGAGAGAAAATATAGGAAAAAAACAATATAAGAACAGCTGAAATTTTTGAGTATTTATATTAGAAAGTTTCTGCACAGCTATGATTCAGCTCCAACCAATAACAAAATGAGAAAATCCTGTCATTTTGGAAAATTATCAGTAGTTGCTTCAGCAACTCAAAATTAGTTCGAACTGCTGACACCAGATGCTGTATTATCGTAAATTCTCTCTGTTCTCATAAATTATTTCTATTTTATCCTCTATTATCTCTAATAAAGAATAATCTGTTATAGTAAATCGCTGATGGCAAATTTTAATATTCTGGATTGGTTCTGAAAACATGGCGATAAAAGACTGTTTTTATCAATCAACGGTATGACCGAAACAGATACAAAAAGCCACCATACAACTCACATCCTTGCACATGTGCAGATCATGGACTTTATCGTTTGGAGCTGAGTCATAGCTGTGTGGAAACTCCCTACTGGAAGATGAACCCATGGGAAAAGAAAAAATTAATAGTAGGATATAGAGAAATATATTTTTTATTTTATCAAAGTGTAAGGAACTTAATATGGAATAGGGATATACTTAAAGAATGCAAAAGCTCATTATACAAGATTTTTTTGTACTAATGTTGATATTTACAGTGTTGGACTTTGATTAAGTGAGAGGAAAGTAGGATATAGGTAATAAATATGAAATTTTTAGCACATTAAGTACTAGAAAATGAGGATTCCATATGTAAATAATCCAATTCTGAAGATTCAGAAATGATAATATGGGCAGCCCTGACTTATATAGATCTGTACTTTTAGATCTGTACTTATGTAAAAATTCCTGATTAAAATATATTGATCATATCTGATAAAGTTGCAAAGAGATACAAGTATTTTTTTCCTAATTTCATCATTTATCATATGTACAACTGTTTTATTGGCTTATTTAGATTAGTTTCAGTTAAAGAGTCTGACCTGGACATCTGAAAAGATGAAAATATGGAATTCAGAATTGAATCTAGATCCTCCAAGATGGTAAGCAACTGCTTTACCATGCAACACACGTGTTTATTCTTTAATATAATTATTTTTAATATTATGTCTTTGTGGCACAGTATAGGATACTATTTTAATATTGTATAGGGTATGCTCTGACATATGGATGTTTTGACTTATATAAAATTTTGCAGAATGATCCATTTACATAATTTGGGAATTTTATGTATTTTTATTAAACAGCAAGGGGAATTGTTTTATCATCATTATTTTTTTATAATGTAATGAAGAATATTATAAATACAATGAAGCAAAAGTTGGGAGAATTAAATCTGAAAACATTTTTATCTTGGCAGATGATGTGATAATTTAAAAGAAATGTGTCATAACTGCATTAAACAAATACAGTCGATTCTGCTTAATTGGGACACATTGGACTAATACATTTTGGCCCAATTAAGTGAACTAATAATAAATTCTAAAATAAAATATGTAATACATAGGCACCTATTTTAATACTTTATTAAAATGGATATCTAATTATTAGCTTTTTAGCAATCTCCTCTGACTTCGCCTTCAACACTGGGCTGGTGATATTCCTAACTGTACTCCTTGCCCGTTAACTATAGAAAACCATTGATCTAATGCTTCTTCGACTTCTAAATTCTTTCCATCATGCTTTCTTTTGGATCTTCCTGGAATTTCTTTCTGTAATGTCCACTCCTCACACAGTTGATTTTCTTGTTGTAGGAGATGTGCTATGGTAGATTTTGGTACACCAGTTATAACAGTGAGTCTACAATGGCTTGTATTAAATGACTAGCTTTTAATTTTATCCAGCAAAGCAATTTTATTTGAAAGTGTAAAATCATTTCTTGGCATCTTGGCAAAGATTTAAAAATTTTAAAATAAAATGACACTGTAAATGAATATTGCTAGATACAGTATATAGTAACAGTAGATTCTTAAACAGATGCATGACGATAGATAACTGATTCGCAGAGCCGGATTTGCATTTTTAGAGGCCCTAGGATTAGCAAGGCTTTGGGGACCCTAAAAATTCAAATCAGCTATGTTTAATTTTAAAGGCTCCCTATAACTTATAAGGAATCTTTAAAATTTTACTTTCTATCTAGCACTTTTAATGAAAAAAAAAAAAGGGTTTTTATTAAAGTTTATAAAAGTTGAAAACTGATTGATAGTTTTGGGGCCCTAGGACGCAGCCTAGTCAACCTATTGGTAAATCCGGCCCTGCTGATTCGCATCATGCTAATGTTGCCAAATAATAGTGTACGTAGTGTTGACATACTTTCGAAAAATCCCTAAAATATATAAAAAATTTCTAAATTATTTTTCTGCTACTGTCCCAATTAAGAGTTTAAATTATGTATTACTTTATTAGTTTGGTTTCCGTTCTTTGAGATTTGGCCCAATTAAACAGCTTCCCCAATTAACTGGTGGCCCAATTAAGTGAAATCGACTGTACATAATTTTGATAAAATTTCAATAATTTCCAGTAATTGTATCTTAAGATAAAATTCCATTAACTTTTTACATTTTTTCATAAATGATTATTTTTTCAAGCTATTTACTTCTAAACTTTAATATATTTTTTAACAATCAAATAGAAAATTTGTTTTTTAAAAAAGAAACTGCCCATTATTCTGATGATAAAATAACTTTTGCCCGGATGAGATTTGCAAAATTTTATAAAAATGAACTTTGACTTTTATAAACATTAAAATTTTTTTTTAGATTAATAAAATTTTAAGTATTACTTTTAGAATTGATAAATATCTTTCCAAATAAGTCAGAAGTATTTCTTCTGAATGAAATTAACAATTATAACAACAAAAATTATTTTTTTGATCAAATATAATAAAAAAATATCTCCTTTAATAAATGAATGAGAAATTCAGAAGTTTTCTTCCAGGAATTGCCTTCTGGACAAATAATTTCTGCCCTATTTTCTGAAGTCATTCTGAATTAGTGATGAAGCATATACAGGGTAGGCAGAATTAGAGAGATGGTATTTAGAACTCAATAGCCAAGAATCTGTTTAGCCAAACTTGGCCAAATTTCGTGTACATATTTTCCAGACTATAGGAATTCTATTTTGATAAAGAAAGTAAATAGTTCCGAAATGTGCTACCAGGGGGAAATGTCACTGTAAGTGGAGTTATGAAAATGGAATAAATAAAACAAAAGGTCACAGTTGACAATAGTTTTTGTTCTAACTCAATTACAAATCCTGTTCAATATTTTGCCTTTGCACATTTTCCAAAAACTGCATTCTATAGCCTGGAACACACTGAGACTTTTCTGTGCAGAATAGCAGAATGCAGAAAAGTTTCATTCTGCTTTGGTTCTGTTTTCTGCAAAATATAGCGAATGACACACATACACAAATGCAATTAAGTGAGTTAAGTAGAGTGCATTCTGCCGCCATTTTACATCCTCTGCCAATCGATAATCACGGACAACTTTGTGAAAAGTAAACCATAATACTATATTTCTTTTCTAATTTTAAAATTACAAAATTAGAAAAAGAAAGATAGTATTATGGTTTACTTTTCACAAAGTTAACCGTGATTATCGATGGACAGAGGATATAAAATGGCGGCGGAATGCACTGCAGTTAAGAAATGAAAAGTGGCACCTTGTGTTTTTCTTATATTTTATAATTTATAAATATATTCTAAAATAATTTCAAATATTTTTAAATATGAAATATTTTCATTTAAAAGGAAATCATTATTTATATTATATTTCTATTACATTCTATTATAATTTTATGAATATAATATAATTTCTCTGCCTCTGGCAAATGTGATCGGAAGTTATTTTCAGAATGATCTATATTTATTATCTGTTATGTTATGCCGTATGCTGATGAATTTCCATAAAGACTGCTTTAAAACTATATCCTTATAATTTTTGTTTTTTGTCATAAAGACGGGAATATTTTCTTATGTCTTCGAAAAACATCTCAGTATTCACATCAGACAATTGTTGCTTACTTTCCGCCATGTTTTAAGAGTATTTGACGTCATACGTAAAATGCTACAATTGGTTATAGCTAGGCAGAAACCGTGAGCAGAATGAAAAACTTGAGCTCTGCTAATATCAATTTTCTGCCCTGTTTCTGCTTCGATACACACAAATTTCTTTCTGCTTTTTTGCTGCTCTTTCTGCAATTCTGTGCAGAAAAGTCTTGGTGTGTTCCAGGCTTATGACCTACATTTTCACTGCAGAATGCAGAAAATCTCCACAGATTTGTCATGATACGAATCCGTGGAGCATTATTCAGTCCTTTAAAGTTGTTAAATTATCCATATATTCTTGATAAACTAAGTTTTTTAAATACATCCATAATCAAAAATTACATGGAGTAAAATGAGATGAATGGACTGGTCACTTTGTAGGGATCGACTAATTATTCAATCTTCAGTGAAATGCTGTCTTAGGACTTTCTGCACTGTCAAACCTATGTGGAGGGTGCTCCATCCTGCATAAACATGGTCGTGTCAGACATCCATGCTGGTGGCATTGTGGAATAATGAAATTGAGCTACATTTGTCAATATCTCATTGCAATGACAGAACAAATCACTGGTCCTGTTGGTCTGGATTCTTTGAAAAAGTACAGACCAATTATGAATTGCCTTGTTCATAATTGGTCATGACACAAAAGTTACCCTACAATGTGACTTTCATTGGATGCAAGAGAATTTGTTCAAATGCATAAGGGTTCTCAGTAGCCCAAATCCAATAATTGTGTGTATTGACAGAGCCATTGAAATAAAAATGGGCCTCATTGTTTCATGGGATGTTCCAATGCCAAGCATTGTCCACTTTCATCGAGCTGGGAACAGATGAGAAAAGTGCAAGCACATTTTCATATCGTTTGGAGGCAGTTGTTGGACTTGGGTCATATCTTGTAAGGGAAAAAGTTCAACACTTTGCACAACTTTTCTACACAGTTGAATATGGCATATCCAACAGCCTGGATATTGCCTAAGCATTGCTATATCCAGGTGCAGCATCCATAGCTTCACTCAGAGCCAGATTTTCATTTTTAGGACCCCTAAAAATAATCATCATCTCTGAAATAACTTATAAATTCGTTATAACTTATAAACGAACAAAAATTCAAATCTGCTATGTCTAATTTGAAAGGCTCCTTATAACTTATAAGCAGGGACGAACTGGCCATAAGGGTGTTCTGGCAAATGCCAGAAGGGCTGGTGCCATCATAACAATATAGGCTGGAGCCAATGAACTGATTTTTTATGTTACACACCATATTTTCAATATAATGTATATTTTTTTCATTCTTCATTCATTTATTTTTACTCAAATTTATCAATATTTTAGTGTTTGCCCACAAATAAAGCTTTCTACTTTAGGTAATCATTTTTATTTTGTCATTAAAATTTGTTTTGTAAAAAATACTATGTTTTTAATTTATTTAATATATATTACAAATATTGTCCGTCCACAAAAGCCGCACCTAGCTAAGATGGATGAGTCCAAATGCGAGAGTCGTAGTCGGTATAATGATGGGTGGATTATTGAATTAATATTATATTAAATTCTGTTAAATATACTATTTCCATGTCGAAACTAATCATTTAGCATCTATAATCTAAATTAAATCAGTCTGATCAAAGACCAGAATGATTTAATCATTTAGCATTCAACATTACAATAAACTTCCATTCAACTTCAATTATCTTGCGTTTGAAAACATCCAATGTATGCAAAGCTGTCATCCCTATTTTGTCACTGGACTCATTCAGATCGGAAGAGGAAGCTGTCCTCCCTATTTTGTCATTGGACTCGTTCAGTTAGTGCACGCAAAGCTGTCATCCCTATTTTGTCATTGGACTCATTCAGTTAGTGCATGCATACTTGCGTCAATGGTCGCGACTAAGGTTGACAGACAGTATATTGTTGTAAGGACATTAAGATATAAAAATAAAATAAAGACAGAGTATTGCAAAAAAATTTATAAAAAAAATTATCTAATTTTTTTGAAATACTCTTTGTCTTTATTTTTTCCTGTATGTTACAGGGAAATGTCCTTGCGATGATATATCCGTGCAGCACATTATCTTAATAGCAAGTCTAACTAGTGGGCCACTGTCAGGATAATGCTAGAACCAAAAATATGTACCAGTCTGTCCCCGCTTAAAAGGAACCTTTAAAATTTTACTTTCTATTTAGCACTTTAATAAAAATCCATTTTTGATTAAGAGTTTATAAAAGTTGAAAACAGATTAATAGTTTTGGGGCCCTAGAATCGCAGGGCCCTAGGAAGTGGCCTAGTCGGCCTACAGGTAAATCCAGTACTGCTTCCATTACAGCAATTGCAACATGTTCAAGTTCTTTATTTGATATTAGTTTGCATCATCCTGATTGGCATTTGTAAAGAGCCAGTTTCTTGAAGTGTGAATCATTTTCTGCAAATTGATAATACTAATGGAACTTTTCCATAAGCCCTTCACTGTCCAGAATAACTGAAGTGCAACAGAAGCATTACCATTATTTTGGAAATAAAGCTTTACAAGCAAAGCATGATCATGTAAACAAAATATTATGTAAAGTAACAATCACATCAACATCATATCAGACCTATGCCATTTCTGTACAGGCTTATATCTACAAATTTAGTGATGTCAGTTGACTGAAATTTGCATAATTTAGTGTTTATGAGTATGAATTTGCATATTAAATTCTATGTACAGCAGAATTTCCCCTAGTGGCATATTTCAGAACTATTTATTTTCTTTATCAAAATTGATTTCCCATAGTCTGGAAAGTATATAACAAAATTTTGCTGAGTTTGGCCAAACAGATTCTTGTCTAATGGGCTCTAAATACACTCTCTTTAATTATGGCCCCTCTGTACAATACTGTGTTACTTAGAATTTAAGCCGCACTTTTTATTCAAATTTTTAAGATGTAAAATTTGGGTGTGGAAGCGAAAATTTTAACATCTTATTTCTTCTGATCTCCACTCCAAAACGATCGGGTTTTTGCTTTATGCTCTATGCCTGAGCATAGTATTACGACCATTGATAACAGTTTATTCGGTGGTCCTCCGTTTGTAGTTTTCTGGTTTAATTCAGTTGCGGTTTGATAGTAGTTGTGTAGAATCGTGTCGTATCTGGCCAAATTTTAATTATAAGAAAAATCACGAATTACTATAATGCTGTTTATATGTTGTGTAGAATCGTGTCGTATCTGGCCAAAGTTTAATTATAAGAAAAATCACGAATTACTATAATGCTGTTTATAACTGGGAAACAAATAACCACTTATTATTATTTTAAACAAAAAACTACACCAAGGAAAATTTTCCTAATGATGTTATAATTCAATTACAAAAGAATGCATGGATGACAATAGAATTGAAAATAGATTGATTAGAACATGTTTGGGAGAAGAGATCAAACATGTTCTAATCAATCTCAATAAATTAGGTAGCTTATTATGTATATTAGTACCTATTTAAGTAAATAAAAAATTTTTCAATACTTATATGTAACTTTTTTTTTCCAATTTTAAAATCTTACTGTGGCTTAAATTCAAAGTAATACTGTAATTTAAATTTGTTGAAGACAATCAAACATGACAAAATAAATTACAAATATAACAATTGTTTACAGAAAGCTGAGATATGATATTTTGATTAAGTATGCAAATTTTCAACAACAAAAATTTATGAGTTATTAAAACTACTGAAATACAGAGAAAATATATTAGAAAAATAGAATCATCGTCAAAAATTATAGCAATTTATGAAAAACTGCTATCCAACTGAAAAATTCCAATATACAGGTATCCCACAGTTTACAAAGCTTATTGGAATCTTAAAACTGTTTGCTAAGTGAAAATTTGTAAAATCAAATTCATTTCCTATTAATTTCAATGTAAAAATTTTTCTTGGATATCAAAAAGTCATTGCCATTTTATCTATTGATCTGATGTTAAAGCATTTCAAAAGCATTAATATAAATAGAATTAGATACTATAATAAAATAGTTTATGATAGTTATTACCTAGCTAATCTATTTCTTGCCAATGGATTTTGAAATTTAAGCATAATATAGTTATAAGCAAACCAACATTGTGATTTTACTTTTTATATAAAATTTTAAAAATGATGAAATTTTCATGAAATATTGTCTTAAATTTGTATAATTCTCAAAAAAATCTTCATTCTGATAAATTATTGGAAAAAATAAATTTAATTTTCTAAATTAATATTGATATTTTTAATTCTATTTGCTAAAAATTCATTATAGATTTTATTATGGTAATTATTTAAATAAAATTAATAAACAGAAAATAATTTACTTATTAAAACAACTACATTGATTATATTTAGTATATTTCATTAGAATAATGAAATATCATGATAGTTCAAATTTATATAGAGATGATAAAAATATTAAAGATTTACAAATATGAAATAATGTGAAATCATTGTTTTATGAGATTAAAACTGATGAACTGCTAGCTGCTGATTTAACTGACCCATACTTATATGAGCATATTAATCTATACAATTGCTTATTTTTTCACATCACTATACTTGAATATGTAGACTAACAGATACATCCCTTAGAAAAAATTTATGACCTTCCTGTTTTGGCTACATAATTTTCTAAGAGAGATATATTGCCTGAGGCCATTGAGTGAAAACAGAATTTTTGGGGAATGATTGATGGCCAACTATCCGTTCAGGTTGTCTGATGCATTTCCCTATATGCTATAGATGTCACTGTTACTCTGGTAAACTGCTGCAGGGATTAAAAACTGGAATTTTTTGTAGCTTTGTTTACAGAAATGTTATCATAAATCTGTCTACATTGCAATATGGAAGCATCTATAAAATTGCAATAAAAATAATGACTTTTGTACAAGTTATTGATTTATGTATTATGTTTTAACTATTATTTTATTATTATTTACAGATAATTCTCTTTTTGATATATAAAGTTAGGAATAGTCACATGGATAAATCATATGACTTATCTGCTTAATTTATTGACTTGAAGATGTTGCAAGGCCAAAAAAATTAATCTACTGCTATGAAATTTTTAAGATACACTTAGAAAATATCAGATGAAATTATAATATGTGAATTTTATCAATTTAATTGTATTCTAAGTTTTAACATGCTGTTAAAACTTAGAATACAATTAAAGACTATAAGACAATATTTTGGCAAAATTTTTTTGTTTTATGACTATTTTGTTCATTGGTATGTAGAGTTAAAAGCAGGGATGATAAAGCATCTACAGTCAGTCTTCTACTTATGCAGTTAATTGGTTCTAGATAATTCCACACAAATTAAAAATCCACATAAGTTGAATAATGCATAAATATAAAATAATTTTTGATGAAGAATGACAAATGAAATATTTCTTCTTATAAATGAACAGTATAATTTACTTTCCAAAATAATTGCTGTTCTTTTTGAACTATTCTTATTAAGATTATTCAAGTTTGAAGAAAAAAAAATATATAGTATTATTAGTTTTTAAAAACTGCATAACTTTGAAAACACACAAATCAAAACTGCATAAGTAAAGAACTGACTTAAATATATGAGATCAGAGTCCATACAGCACTATGAGCAAGTATAAAAAAGTGCTATATGGACTCTGATCTCATATATTTAAGTGGTATATTATAAGCAAGTGGTTTTTCAATTTTAAGTATAAAGAACTGACTGTATATATAATTTTTAAGATGGCAATATCTAGATGTGTAAATAGAATAAAATTAATTCACTAAATTTTTGGTTTCTTATTTTGGAAATAAAATCAGATGCTTCAGAGACCAAATGAACCTAGAAATATTAATGTACATAATTATTAAGAGTTCATAAATTTCCATATAAATTATTTGATAAACAATAGAAATCAAATATGATATCTTAGGGGTTAAGAACAATAATAATATGCACGATAACAAGAAACAGAATAAGAAGTATTGATATTGAGAAGTTAGAAGAGAAGAAAAATTGAGAACAATGATAAATTGGGATTCAAATAGTATGGACATGTAAAAAGAATGATATCTGAGAGTTGATCAAAAAATTTTTATATATAGAAATGACAAGAACAAGAAGCAAGATAATTACAGTAAAAAAAAGCACTGAAAAGCCTAGACTAGAAGATATTAGAAATGAGGGAGATGGATAGAATAAGATAAACTGGAACTGTACTATGATAGTGGATTGGGAACTGAAGATAATATCACAAATTAACATTGAACTGGAAAAATCACAATTTTTAATTAAATTTACTATTTAAAAAAGAAACAATTTATAACTTAAAATTATAAATTTAGACCCTACTGACATATATTTTTAAAACTCTCATATTTCTAGAATAAAAATGCTAATTTTTAATTACTTTGTATTCAGATGTTAATAAAGGTTCTTCAGGAGTGTTGGATTCAGAATCCTAAAGAATAAAAAATGATTATTATTACAAGACTTTAATGAATTTGTTTGCTATATTTCATTAAGTAATATAATATATCTAAAAATCTGCATTCAATTAATAAATATGATGCCATTTTTGATCCTGTCTATTCCAAAAGAAATAAAAAGATATATGAATTAACTGTCCATTTGCTTTCATAGTGCATGTAAATACTATCTGATATGAAAAAATTCATGTTATTATGATTCACTAGAAAGAAAAACCTATTGAGAATGACTGATATAGGTCAATATTATTAATACATTAAAAAATAGGATTCTCACAAAAATATTATCCAATCTACATAAAATTTACACAATATTGAGATCGTCTTGAGTAGTAGATTTTGATCTTTCTTCAATTATGAACTGTTCAATTAGCAGACAGTTTAAGATGACAAGGAAAGGTGGTGGTCTGCAGACTACAGCTAAGAAACACTGCTCTAGAATATCAAGACTATTGAAAATGATTATTATTGAATAATATCTCTCTCTCTTAAATTGATATCTTGTGCAAATACTGAAATATATATTACAAAGATATGTTAAATGATCAACTGTATTAAAAATTATTGAAATCAGTTCATTCAGAATTATCAAAAATTCAGTTCAAACTGAATTTGATAATTCTGAATTTTCAAAAAAATATAAAATTAAATAGTAGAAAACATCAATTATTCAAATTCATCAATCTTTAATAACTTGTTAATAAAAAAATTTACTTTATTCAATTAATTAATAAAAAAATTCACTCTATTATATGATAAATAAATATAAGTATAACCTGTCATAATATATTAACTGAAATCAGAAAGCCTGCATGTTAATCAAAATATATTAAATGAATATAGGAATTACATTATAAAAGGCTTAGATACTCCAGACAAAAAATTGACAATATATTTCTAAACCTAATTTATGAAGAATAAAATACAGTGTAACCTTGTTTATCTCGAGCCTCTCTATCTTGAAACCCTTGATATGTGGAAAAAAATTTTTTCCGTGCACTTTCAGCATTAAACCTGTACACCTAGCCCTCGATTTGCACGGTACTCACTTTACACGGTTTTTAAATGAAAACAAAAAAATTTTTTTTGGATTTTATTTTGATTGTTTTTTTACATGCAATTTAAAAAATATTTCAGCAACTGGAAAAAGTTAGGAACCACTGTCAAAAGGGGTGTATATTCAACAAATAACACTAGCACGTGCGCGCACACACGCACGCACACAAACAAACAAACACACTAACACAAAAAAAAAAAAATATTTGAAGTACCACGGTCTTCTAATTCATAAACAAAAATAATAGCCTTTTAAACAGGAATAATAAAATTATAAACTTAAATGAATAAACTTTAATGAAAAGTGCTTTTGGTATACAACACATTCTATAATTCAAAAATTATTTGTTTAAAAACACACAGTAAACGTTAGAATAACAATAGTATAATGATTTTAAATACCATAATTTTTTTTTGAAATTTCTTAATAAACATAATAATCAGTGTTATAATTCATTATAAATTTATTTTTAATGCAGATAATTATGTTTATTAAAAAATTGTGTTTTCTAGAAAACAACTGATTAAACCTATCAACAAATTAGATTCAGGAGAACTGAGTAGTGCCTGGAAGTTTTGTTTAAACTAATTTATCACTGAAGATTCATTAAAAATTTCATTTTATCGTACTTAATAACAATTTAACTTTTAAAATTAAATAAGAAAACCAGTTGATTGAAGAGCGTGCTTTAAATTATTTTAATAATTATGTTCAATTTTAAATTTAAATGTCAATGAATTAGAATAGAATTATTTTTGTTGGGTAAAGCTGAAGAGGAAATACAAGAATTCTGAAAGCACTACTTTGAATTTATTACAGCAATTTGTCTGTGAGTATAATAATTCCTGCTTATTGGCTAGTTATAATCAAATAATTTAAAACAAGCATTGAATTTATTACAGCAATTTGTGAGTATAATAATTCCTGCTTATTGGCTAGTTATAATCAAATAATTTAAAACAAGCAGTGAAAGAACATTCAGAAAAAGTAATATCAAAACTTTGCTAAAATGACTTTTTATTTAAATAATTTATTTTAATACTTTTTATTATAGTAGTATTATTATTTTAAATTGTGTAAATCTGAAACTGTACAACTTGATATTACATAAATCAAAGAATATCTGTATATTAAAAGAAATATATGCTTAAAATATAAAACATACCTTTGGTGGAAGAGGAATAACAGGTTGAAAGAAGATATTATCAGCTTCAGGTGATTCTACTTCTTCCCCTTTATCAATTGAACTATCTGTTAAACTTCCTGGAGATTTGGGTGTTTTATTTGGACTTCTTGGCCTTATTCCACTAAATGTAAATTCATACTTTTGAGGACTTCCAAATTTAAAATGGACATTAGTATCTAAATTATCTGTTTCATCTGTTGATTTTAACGGAGTGCTTGAACCTATATTAAATAAAGGCTTAGATGTAGCAGAATTAAACTGAAAGACCTGAGGAGATTTTATTAAATTGAAAATTGAAGAATTAGTAGTAATAGTTGTAGTAGTAGTAGTAGTAGTAGTAGTAGTAGTAGTAGTTGTCATAGTTGTAACAGTAGTAGCTGTAGTAACAGAGCTTGCAACAGTTATAGTAGTAGTAGATGAAATACTTATTTCAGAAGGTAATATAATATTTGACTTTAACAAAGATTCTGATGTATTTCTTATTGAACCAGAATTATTTATAATGTTTGAATTTTTATTTAATCCATAATTTGACTTTTCAATAGTTATATTATCAGTAGTTATATAAGATGGATTGTTGTTGTTAACAGCAATATTTTCCAACTGACAATTTGCTGAAATTGCTGCAAAATTGTCCAATGTGGAAGAATCACCATGCACCATAAATTTTTTATCATCAATAGTTGAATTTTCTACTGATGAATTTGTTACAGTTGATTTCGGTACACCACAAGAAACACATGAAGAAGTCTTTTGTTCATTTCTGACATAACAAGTAGTGCATTCCCAAGAACCTGGCAGAGGTTTAATTATTTCAGATAAAGGTCTTTTATCTGATGATGTTTCTGAAAGTTTGTCTGATAATGTATCATTAGTTAAATTAGATGAATCGTTCATTTCATTTTCAACTTTAATTTGGCATTCTTCAAAGACTTCACGAAATTTTTGAGCAATTTCAACAGTTTTAAATTTTGCAGCTAGTTGTTCTTTCTGCAATTTTCCATCTGCATAATCATGAGCTAACCAAACCCATGCTCGATCACTAGAAGAAAGTACACTTAATTTCATCCAAGGAAGAATATTATGATTTGCACATAGTTTTAATACTTGTTCACGTCTCATCAGAATTCTATACTTCTTAGTTTTTTCATTATATAATATTTTTAGTTCTCCTATACCACGTTCCTTCCATTGTTTTCCCTCTGAATCATACCTAAATAATTTAGCTCGTTCTCCAAATATTTTTAATTCATCTTCTTCTCCAGTTTTAACATCAATCAATTCAGGCAAAGTAATTAAAGGTTTAAATTCAACTGTTGGAACAAATTCTTCAGGAGTATCATTATCTAATGCATTTTCAGTACCTTTTCCCAAAGCCTTATTGAACACTGAAGATCCTGCTCCTGTGAAACCCTTAAAATTTGGATCTTTTTGGAATGAATTTTCTTTGTTATTATTTGAAATAGTTGAAAAGTTTAAATTACTTATATTACTCTCTTTTCCAAAAATATAACCAGCATCTGAAGTAGAAATTGCAGGTAATGATACAGATGGATTTGTTCCTTTTGAATTAACTATTGAGAAGTTGCTTTTCTCACTGCCAATAACAACAGAATTATCTGAAACTGGATTATCATTGTGAATTGCATCATTATTTGATTCTAATTTACTTTGGGATAATTTAAAACTAAAAGCAGCAAATGGACTAGGCTTTGACTGATTCAATGAATTTTCATCTTTTAATTTATTGGTAACTTTTATTATTTCTCTTTCTACATTTTCATTACTTTTAAGAACTGGTGTGGATGTAAAAGTAAAGCCTCCAAACACAGTCTTATCTTTGTTTGATTCTACATTTAATGAAAATAAGTTCTCTTGTTTAGAGGTTTGAACTTTGTTATCAGAAATAAATGTTCCAAATTTCACTGATGTATTTTCACTTGGCTGAATTAATTTGTTAATATTAGATAATGTAAACTGACTATTTTGTAATTCTCCAAATTCTTTATTTAATGAACTAACTTGAGATTTACTTCCTGGTTTTAAACTTTCACATGCAATACACAATTCTTTATCTGGCATATTTGTTATTAGACATGTTGAACAAATCCAAGATCCTTGTTTAGGTCTGAATTTATCTCCAAATCCAATTACTTTATCCTGACAAGTATCACCTTGAGGTCCAGCTGTATTTATTTTATCGGAAACATCAATTGAATTATTTTGATTATTTGATTTTCGCATAATGGATACAGCTCTCTGAAAAGCAGTTTTGAATGATAATGCAATTTCTGGTGTTTTAAATCGGATGCAGAATTGTTCTAATTTCATTTCTTCATCAGCATAATCTTGAGCAGCCCATACCCAAGCACGATCACTGTCTTTCATTGGTTGTAATTCCATGTTAGGTAATATATTATGGTTGGCACAGACTTTCAAAACCTATATAAAAAAATCAAAATTATATAAAAACTGAATGTTTATTAAAAATAAAATTACAATAATAATAAACAAATTATTAGAAAAATTTATTAATGAGAAGTAAAGTCTAACTTATTAATGAGAATATAACATAAAACTAAAACTTAAAAATCTATATCTGCTTTCTTTGGTGTTTAAATAACTATTAAACAAATTCTAAGGACACATAAGCAGTCCAGTACTTTTTTAACATAACCATTTAATCTAAGTAACGTTTTTGGCTTCTAGGCCATCATCAGCTCTTACAAACACTTTAGTGTTTAGCGTTTGTAAGAGCTGATGATGGCATAGAAGCCGAAAACATTACTCAGATTAAATGGTTACGTTAAAAAAGTACTGGACTGCTTATGTGTACTTAGAATTTGTTTAAGAGAATATAAAAGAAATTAGAAAACAGAATAATAATTAAAAATTTACTAATGTGAATGGTTTATGTTACAGCTTATTCGATTTGAGAAAAATGCCTTTTACTAACAAAACACATATCAAAACAAATTTTCCAAGTCAAATATGTCTTTGAAAGAGTATATTACTTATAAAGTATATAAGTAAGAGTAATTGTAGTATATTGGTCATAGTCTAGCAATATAACAAAAACTTGTCCTATAAACTGTATAGCATTGTATTATTAATATATTCCATAGATAGCATTATTAAAATGATCTATATGCTTCTCAGAATCTTCATTTTATGTGCAGAAAGCTAAAAATTGATATATAGAGCTTCACTCTTATCTGTATTTATCTCCCTCTCCTTACAAGAATGCAGCAGATTCTCCTCTCAGTAGATTCATCATCAAGATCACCTAATAATAATCTGGACATATCTCTGCATCTCTCATGAATCTCTTATTCAAAATCTTTCTGTTCAATCTCTCATCACATACAACCAAGTCAATCATATTCTTCTGATTGGACTCAAAGCTCTCCCAGATGCACAGATGAAGAGCCATGTGCTTGAAGAAAATAACTGAATGAACAGCATCCTCTAAGCACAAATTGCTCCCTATTTTCATTCACTCCAGAATCACCAAACTTCCCAACAAATTCTTTTACTCCATCTCTCTTTACATCAATACTGCTACAATTATTTACTCATTGCTATGATATTCATTCAGAACATCATTCATTTTACACCAAAACTTATCTTTCCCACTCTAATTCAAACTAACCACACCAGCATACATAACAACCATCTACAGAAGATTGCTGATCTAGCTTCATTTTTACCCACATCATTCTATCATTTACATATTGGAAACCTCCATATGACATGGTATTTCTACAATAGTTTTTTTTTTTATCATAGTTAGAAAACTATGGAAATCCTCACATAACATAGTGCTTATTTAACAAGGTTTTATTCTAACAATGTTACAGAATTGTGTTAAGCTACAAATAATATAATACTTTTGAGCTTTTCTACAAGAAAACTCATGTCATTATATTGGATATAAGTTTAGGCATTTCCATTCTTCTTTATGAATTCCCAGTGTTGATTTGCTAGCCATTATGAAAAAAAAAAAATCCTCATATTCTACGATCCCTTTGGCTAATTCAAAAGAAAACTTCAAAAATGCTAGCTGTAAATCATTGAAATTTACAAAAATTTATCATGCAAAAAAGCAAATAAACCCAGATTGCCGATTTTTTAAAGAGAATAAATGATGTCGAAAATCTAAATGCTACAATAAAAAAAAAAAAATTGTCAGCTGATTAAACTTTGCAGCAATGAAGGGAAAAAAATTAAATGAACATGCATCATTACATATGCATATCACAGTTTGAAAGACATTTGTTCAGTTATTACTATTTTTAATAAAAATTAAGTTTCTTATAATTATAAAAATAAGATAGTGTCTTTTTTTAAGCCTTTGAAATATAAAACAATTTCACGGGAATAATTACTACTAATGTTATATGAAAGTCACCTATACTTAATATGTCAAAGAATTATGGGTGATTATTGCATAACTGAATTCTAACCAAAATCATATTAAAAATTATTAAAATTACAGTAAAACCTTGATTTTACGGACTATAGGGGGCAAGACTAGTCCGTAAAATCGGATTGCTCCCTATTGTCATTCACTCCAGAATCACCAAACTTCCCAACAAATTCTTTTATTCCATCTCTCTTTACATCAATACTGCTACAATATTTACTCATTGCTATGATATTCATTCAGAACATCATTCATTTTACACCAAAACTTATCTTTCCCACTCTAATTCAAACTAACCACACCAGCATACATAACAACCATCTACAGAAGATTGCTGATCTAGCTTCATTTTTACCCACATCATTCTATCATTTACATATTGGAAACCTCCATATGACATGGTATTTCTACAATAGTTTTTTTTTTTTATCATAGTTAGAAAACTATGGAAATCCTCACATAACATAGTGCTTATTTAACAAGGTTTTATTCTAACAATGTTACAGAATTGTGTTAAGCTACAAATAATATAATACTTTTGAGCTTTTCTACAAGAAAACTCATGTCATTATATTGGATATAAGTTTAGGCATTTCCATTCTTCTTTATGAATTCCCAGTGTTGATTTGCTAGCCATTATGAAAAAAAAAAAATCCTCATATTCTACGATCCCTTTGGCTAATTCAAAAGAAAACTTCAAAAATGCTAGCTGTAAATCATTGAAATTTACAAAAATTTATCATGCAAAAAAGCAAATAAACCCAGATTGCTGATTTCATACCTGTACTAATTAATGTGACTTATGCCTAAAAATTGTATTATTTTACATAGAGTATTTTAAATTAAATGAAATTACCTACATACATGTATATTAAATTTAGGTAATTGTTAAAATAAAAATGACACATTATGCAATAAATGAGTTCTTTATTTTACATGCAATACAATAATATTGTACAGTACTTAGTCACTTTCAACTTCAAATAATGGTAAGTACAGTATGCAGTTGAAATGTTTACTGATCGGACAGAGATGGTCCTGGTTTCAGTTGAAGAAACAGGTCCATTGTCCGCTGACAGCTTATGCAAATATTTTATTATTATTATTAATTTTATTTTTTGGGATGGTGTCCGTAAAATCGAGGTTTTACTGTATATGCAGTTGCATTCTTTAAAATTTTTATTGATATATTGACAAAAAACTTTTTTAAATATAAAAAAATACACAAATATATACGTAAACACAAAAGCATATCCAAACTACAAATAAATCCCTACACATGTTAATACAAACACAGTATTTTTGTCCAGGACAAAAAAGTTTTTTGTTTTTGACAATTAATAATTTGTTTCCTTGAAATTTACAGAAATACAATGTTTTGGATGAAAATGAATGCTTTTTAGCCATGTTACAAGCTGAATCATGTTATAGTGTATTGCATTCTAATAGGTTTTAATTTTTATTAAAAGTGATACAGGACATACTCATAGCTACCTCTGAAAAATGAAGTATGAAATGAGGAAAGAGGGAAACATCCTGCCAGAAATATTACAGATCACTATAAAAGGAAGAATGCACTTTAGTCATCTTTTATGATATGAATATGAGATAGTGAATTCTGCATTCCCAATCACAGGAGTTCATATCAATTGTATCAAGGGTGCATATTTTAATATATGCACAGCCATAGCAGCCATCAAATTAGCTGATACAAATGAAGCCTGCTAATCAGTTCAAAAATTCATAATTTAATTTATACTTTACAATTTGGAAAAATTGTAAATTTTTCACTTCAGATTTAGCCAGTGTCTATCAACATGTTACGAAATTAAAACTACCTTTCATTATGAATGAAGAATATGGTATTCACTTCAGATTTAGCTAGTGTCTATCAACATGTTACGAAATTAAAACTACCTTTCATTATGAATGAAGAATATGGTAAAAATATTAAACAATATAAGTATCTCTCAGTTTGCAAACCCTCCATTAACAAATTTTTAATTTAATGAAAAACATAAATCGAAACCCACTTTTTCATTTGAAAAGAAATTATTTGATATTCAATCAATTATCCACTATAATTTGTTTTAATCAATGCTTTTTTTGCTTATCTTCTTCATTGATTGCATCAGATATATCAAATTTATTCTGTATACCATTGATTTTAAACACAAAATTGAATTCTGCTTTCATTAGAGGATCCAGTATTGAATCTGGCACTTAGTGTATATCAATAATAGGAGTATCTATTTCGTTATAATGTACAGGATAGTTATAAAATAACTGACTCTACTTACAGCTCATTGGAGTGGGTTCTAATCAGCTCAGGACACTAAAATTTGGTATATATGCTAATTAGACCATGGGGGTGGCAATTTCAGATGAAAAATAAAATAGTTCAAATTTTCACCATCAAGCAAAAATATAGTGCTTTATAGATGAAAAATAGATCCAGAAATGCAGCATTACAATAATAAGACTTTATTATTCAAGTAGTAGTTACAGAATTTCAATATGTGCTCTATTTAAGTCGATTAATGTAGGATATGTAACACTATGATCAATGGTCACTCAAAGTATTTCCTGTTGAATGTCTGTGACATGCTGATTAATGCTTGCTTTCAGATCAGCTACACACTGAACTCTTCCTTGATAGATTCAATCTTTCAAATATCATCACAGCCAGAAATTATGGGGATTCAAGTCTGGAGATTCAATCAACCATTGATCATGTAATATTATGTATCCAGCATGTAACTCATTTAGATGGAGCACATTTTGAAGTTCTATAACTGCTTTTTGAATAATAAGGTATTATTATTGTAATGCTGCATTTCTGAAAATATCTTTTATCCATAAAGTGCTATATTTTTGCCTGATGATGAAAATTTGAACTATTTTATTTTTCATTGGAAATTGCAACCCCATGATCTAATTAGCATACATACCAGGTTTTAGTGTGATATATTGATTAGAACCCACTCCAGTGAGCTTTGAGTAGGATCAGTTATTTTAAAAAACTCTATTTGCTGCATTTTCTAAAGGTTCTGCAACTGTATAATACTATTTAACTTTATAAAACAATATTACATATCGCACACGTATTTATAAATTGACACAAGTCAAAAATGAACGTTTTCAGAAAATTGGGAAAAACTATGAAATCAGCTTAACCAAAAACCATTATATAACTAATAATTTTTTTAAAATTTGTAGGCCTTAGGAAAACGGTTTCAAAAGCTGATGGAAAATTGCTTCCCAAGTTTTAAAATGGTGCCAACACAAAAATGCAAGTTGTTGACTTGTGTCACTTTAGAAGTATGTGTGTGATATAAATGTTACAGGACAAACCCAAATTCAGGAAATAGTAAAATTTCCTAGTCAAAACGAGAATGTCCTAACACTGTCCGGATGTTCTAATATTTCCTAGGCCAATTGAAATGCCGAACATTTATTATTCAAAGTCCAGAATTTCTAGTTTTTCCTAGTCAAAACCCGAAGTGGCAAACAGTTAAAACAAAAGTCTTCATTTCTCATATATTCCCACTCAGAGTTCGATATTTGCCAGCAGAAATTTCTTTCTTTAGAGAATATCTGCAAGGATAAACAAATCTCATAGAGGAATTTGCAACTTGCACCAGTGGAAGTACACAGGGCACGAAACATTGTGTATCTAAATTATGTTTGTGCAAAAAGAATAACATTTGTGTAATTCTAACTGCCACAAAAGTTTACTTTGCAAAAATAAATAAGAGGTACCTAGTTGTGTTTTTTATTTTTGTATTTACGGCAATACTGTGAATACAAAAATTGTTGATTGATTAATTAAAAACATGAATTGATTAAAAACATTATAATAATGAATATTTTTATTACTCGACAGGAAATAACAATTTTATTATTTTCTATAGAGAAAATGAAATAAGACAAATTGAAAACATAGCTAACTCTCATTATTACATGGTTGAGTTTAAAGAACTGAAATTACCAATTTTTTCTTTATTTTTATGGATAAATATTTTAATATTTTTATTAGTCGAAGTTCAACATAAAATACAAAGTAAAAAATTTTAAAAGTTTTGATAAACACAACTAGGTAATTCTTATTTATTTTTGTAAAGTAGACTTTTGTGGCATTTAGAATTACACAAAATGTTATTCTTTTTGTACAAACATAATTTAGATAGGCAATGCTTCGTGCATTGAAAGCAGGTTTAGCCTTGTGTACTTCCTCTGATGCAGGTTGCAGCCTTCCTCAATGAGATTTGTTTATCCTGGCGGATATTCTTTAAAGAAAGAAATTTCTGCTTTCAAATATCGAACTCTGAGCGGGAATACATGAGAAATGAAGACTTTTGTTTTAACCGTTGGCCACTTCGGGTTTTGACTAGGAAAAACTAGACATTCCGGACTTTGAATAAGAAATATTTGACATTTCGAGTTTGGCCTAGGAAATACTAGAACGTTCGAACAGCGTTAGGATGTTCTCGTTTTGACTAGGAAATTCTAGTATTTCCTGAATTGGGTTTGTCCTGTAACATATATAAATTTCTAATATATTTTTTATCTGTATATAAATTTGAACAATGACAATATTTTTGTTATTCTATTGGAATATACTAAATCAAGCCAATTTGAAGATTTAAATACGTAAATTGTTTTGTTTCTGTTAGTTTTTTTTAATAAATATCATAATAAAATATATAATTAATGAACTTTTAATAAATAGAATTGAAGCATCATCACTAACTTCCAGAAAATTGGATTTATTTTTGCCAATAGTTTAATAGAATGAAGATTTTTGAGAATCACATAAATTTAAGACAATATTTGATAAAAATTTTAAAATTTTCAACTAATAAATAAAATCACAATGATTGGTAAATTAATTGCCTTACTAAACTTAAATACAAAGATCACTTGGCTCTTTGAATTTAAGTTTAGTAAGGCAATCTCAATCAAAGGCTCTTTAGCGGCTCTAAAATTCAAAGTCAAATAGCAAATAATAGACTAAATAGATAACATCTGTTATTAACTATTATATTATAGTATACATAATTATATTTATATTAATGCTTTTGGAATGCTTTAACATTAATAATTTAAATGAATGTAACTTTTTAGTATCCAAGAACCAATTAAAACTTTTTACATTGGAATTAATGGGAAATGAGTTTCTGATTTATAAATTTTCATTTAATGAACAATTTTATTATTATTAATAATAATTATCTTCATAAACTGAGGGATACCTATAGTTTAAAAATAAATTTAATGCATTATATAGCATAAAAACTGATTGAAATGTGTTTAAAGTAAATATGAGAATCCCCAATCAAGTTATGATAACAGAATAAAAATTATGCATTGAATGTTTGTATATTACTATTTATAGTTTTGTCTGGTTTTGCTGGGTGAGTGAAGTTTTTTAATAATACCAAGCAAAATTAAGACTATGCTCAAGTGTCCACAAAGTCTTCTCAACACAGTTTCCATATTAAACCAAGCTTACAAGGATTTTATACTATTACTATGTTCTGGAATCTTAGCCAGTTTTCTGAACATTCTTAATACAGGAGCAATGGATAATTCATTCCATACTATAGTAGTATAAATAACTAATGTGACTTATGATTAGCTAATGCAATTCATATCCTTAATAACTCATATGCAATTACCTGACTTATGGCTCATATCAATTTTCTGCTTGTTTCCTCTGAATATATCAGTTAACTATGACTATGAATATAAAAACTTAAAAACATATTTTCTCTATTATTCATTAAATACAAATAGGCCTAAAAAACGTGGAAGATGATCACACTTTAAAGCATTTGTGTATTACCTTGGAGGATCTAGGATGATCTGTCTTGTGTGTTAATTTATGCTTTATATATCTATTCTAATTTTATTTTGCAGATAATTTTCATTTTGAGATATAAAATAAAAATATGGAATATAATAAGTACCACCATATTAACAAAATTCTGAAAAGCAAGTGTGTGTGTGTGTGAGCGAGCAAGCATGTATGTATATTTGTAAGGAATTTCCAACTTATAACCCAGTCATTGGAACAGAACCTTACTTTACTGAACATAAAAGATTATCTGTAAATTACTACAATCAAATTTCTACTAAATTTTTATAACAACATTTCCATCTTTCTATAAAAAGTTATAAATTTAAAAATTCCAAATTTCAATTTTAATTTATGAAACAAATTTACTTTATTAAAATTTTTCATTTATATATTTACCTGATCTCTTCTCATTAATAATCGAACTTTTCCTAAAACTTCATTATGTAATATTTTTACTGTTCCTACACCACGTTCTTTCCATTCTTTTTCTACAAATCTGAACAATTTAGCTCTTTCTTCAAACCATATCTGTAAAATAAAATTGACTTTAAAAAAACTATATATACTGTAGATAATAAAAATGTAAAAAATTCTAAGAAAGAACTATAGTAAAATTTCATTTTAATATCATTCCTTACAACAAAATTGTGCATTGATCAATTTCCTATATCTTTATAATTCTACAGGATGATTCATACAAACCTAAACCCCTGCCTAAATCCAAACATTTTTGTTCTAGCACAGTAATGAATGAAAACTGATCATATTTTCAAATGTATTTTGTTTAATGTTTCATATGTGGACATCAGATCATATGTTGAAGATGCTGTTATCCTCTATTAGCCATATGCCAATGCGGTTACTTCATGATATCATTAACTTGTCTCGATGTAGCATCATTGTTGTTACTAATCTCTCTTGAATCTTCTCCTCTAAGTCATCAAGTATGCAGGGTTTGTTATGGTGAACTCTCTCCTTAAAACAGCCCCACAAAAACATTCAGAATAGTAAGATTGGACAATCATGGTGACCACAGATTCTTTGAATGACATAACAAAAAAATTCTGGATTTTCTCCATGGACACTCACGATGAGTAATGTTGCATTATCTTGCTAAAAGTAACCTTCTGTCAGTACCATATCATCCAGTTTTTCAACAAATTCCAAGATAACTGAAATCCAACTGAATTCCAGGACAAATAGAAATTCATAAATATGCAATTTGTCCAAAGTTTATCTAAAGATTGAATCAATGATCCTCTATGCACATATGGCATATCAACTCCCACTTTCTCTGAATGTATTGGCAATTCTTCCAGTTCATGGGGACTTTTAACAGATCAAATCCTGGAATTTTGAAAAATGACCTACACTGAAAAATGGATGTAGAAAGGGGGAGCTTTTTCAGTCCTAGCATTGCAACCACCAAAGATCTATTGTGCACCCCCCCTGACAAATGGAACAAAGCTTTGTTTGTAAACCATGCAATGTCAAGTATTCAATATAAATACTTCCAATTAAATATCAATATTTTCGATACCAAACTTCCAATGAATTGTGCAATAGATCTTGAAATCACAAGGACTATCAAATTCTTCTCTCCTTATCTGCTTCCATAGCTAGTGTATGTCATTCTATATGCCTGTAATCTTATTATCTTTGTTGCAGTCTGACAAATTGAGTAAGAGTGTCCTGTCTCCTGTGACAGTTGCTGCAAAGATTTTGTAGACAATTGCTCCAGCCTCTCATGCACAATCAGCTACTGTCACTTCTGGCATAGGTGGGTGATGTTTTCTACTTTCATTAAGAAGAAGGGACTGAGTTGTTTAAGTTTCTTTGCCAAATCATATATTGTTAACTTCTATGGTACTTGTCTCACACCAAATTTTGTCCTGAATTGCTATTGTATTGAAAGAAATGAGCCAATAATTTAGTAACTATGCACAATAAACACACCTTCCATAGAGTAAACAATTTTGTCATTCACTCTGTTATGTCACTGGCATTACCTAGTATTCAGTAGAATACATGACACAAATGCAGAAAGATTTGCCCGTCAATTCAAAATGTAATTAAAAAATCTGAGCTCTCAATTTTGGATTTGGTTCTATTGATATATAAATCTCACTGCCTAATCTCTGTTATACAAAAAAAACTTCAAAAATAAAAAAAATTCTTTCATATAATGAATTATAAAAATAAAATAATAAAAATAAATATATAATAGCTTCTGTTAGTAATTTTCTGACTGTTATGGGTAATTGAGATTAGAAATGTAATCCATGAATATGTAATTGACATAAACTTACTTTTAATTAAAAACATAAAATAGAGTACGTATTGTATTATTTCAAGAAATTATGTAATTGGAACAGTGATATATCATGTTATAGTTTAGAGATAACAATTCTTGTATTAGTAAATGCTTTTCTTAATCAAGTCACATTTTCTCAGGAAACTGTTCATACTTATTTATATTATACATCAAACTGATTAAATATATATTTTTATCATGGGAGGTATTTTTTTTGAGATTTTCACTTCAATTTTAACATAAAATAGCTTTTATTCTGATGAAGCCAATGAAAAATTTATAATTTAAATTATTATAAATATTCTTTCAAGTAATATATTTTGATTATAAATGACAAAACATTTTATTAATATTTTTAACTATGACAAAAATAAGAAATACACATTTAAACTGTACATCATCATATATATTTATACCATTATTAATTCTTTTTTTTTTTTAATTCCAAAAATAAATGGAGTTAGTCAAATGGAAAACAAAGATGGCTTTTAAAAACTTGTTTTATGACTTTTTGTTTTGTTTTTGTCTATGTTTGAATCTTTGATATACAAGAGTCAAACATAAAGACTTATTATATTGCATAACTGTTTTGTCTCCAATAAATTTCCACTTAACTTTAACCTTTTCTGCTCCTTTCGTTAAAAAAAAAAAACATTCTTTTATGCACCAAGAAATATGTAACTTGATAGCTGATATTCGATATTTTGCCATAACTTTTTTGCATTTTAATCTTTTGGCACGAAAAAATTGGATTTTGTTGTCCATATACTATGTCCTGATGGCAAGAAAAAATTGGATTTTGTTGTCCATATATTGTGTCCTGATATCGTTTTAATTTTAATTAAGGACCAAAAGGAAAAAAGGAAAAAAAAAACGAAACAATTAGGCCTAATCAGCATATGTAAACAATATATAATTTTTCAAATTATTCATCATTTCGGCCATCGTATAAAAAAATTATATATTTACATTCTTGATGAATTCTAATCGGATAAAAAAAATGTTTATATATTTACATTCTTGATGATATTCTGTGCATCGGATAAAAAAAATTTTTATATGTTTACATTCTTGATGATATTCCGCATCTAATAATACCAATACTTCATAATTCTAAAAAATTTTTCCAACTTAACAAAGACAATTTATATTGTAATTTGACACTACTAAGCGTAATCTGATAGCTCGTATAAATAAACAATCGTATTCTCCATCTTGCGGATGAAATACGGTATTCTACTACACAAATATTTAAAATAATTGTCATTCTTTTATGCTCCAAGAAATATGTAACTTGATAGCTGATATTCGATATTTTGCCATAACTTTTTTGCATTTTCTGTAATCCCTAGTCGAAACAAATAATTTGCAGACCAGGGGTGCATAATTATCGTCAAACAACGTCCATCCAAGGTCAACTACATGACTACGCTCTGGGCGAGTCACATTTAGGTTAAGTAGGAAGGACAGTCATGAAAACTTGTTCCCTTTGTTTGAAAATACTATTATTATTATATTTTAACTACTTTTTAAAAAATTAATGACTTATAATGACAAAATACAGAGAAATAATTCACCATCCGCCATTTTTAAAAGGCACTGAGACAAATTTGAGTAAAAAACGTATAAAAAGTGATAATTTATCAAAAATCAGTGATAAAACTGGCATACAGATGGCAGGATGATAGCTACGTATACAAATTGTATCAATATTTATTAAAATAAATAAATTTTCAACAAAGTCGACATTCTCATACGTACTAATACTTCTAATAAAATAAAAATTATTTATCTCACATTATTTGAAGAAAATACGAAGAAAAATGGCTAATAAACAATAATTTTAAACATTTGTGTAGTAGAATAC